>VXBT01007138.1:587097-624479 GCA_013400235.1 Oriolus oriolus | reverse complement strand
TCTGGCTATCAAAAAACAGAAGTCAAATGTTTTTGTCCAAAGCCACCAGAACTAGAATATTATGGAAGTTTCATTGATCAACAAAATAGGATGTTGATCAAACAGTTTTGCTCTTCAATTTGATACTAGTAGAATACTTTTATCCAGAAAAAAAGGCATCTTTCATAACTGTCAGATTTTGGCCCATACATCTAGGGCAGTAAAGAGAAAACTACTACTCAGTCATTCCAGAAGGAAGCAACATCTGCAGCAATTGATATTTAGTTTTTTCTGCAGCAGAAAAAACAGGGACAGCACATACATGAAAAAACAGTGGTGATCATCAGTAATAACAAAACTGAATACAGTTCACAAAGTTGTTTTTTAAAAATAGGAGAGACAAAGAAAGAAATACAAGCAATATGAATGAGGAAGGGAAGGCTGTGCACAGTAGCCTGCGATCTCACAGAGGAAGTACACTTGGCCAGACTTGCTGGAATGCACACAGAGTAACGTTATTACTTGAAAACTCCATATGAGCTACCAGCGTCACCCTATTTGCAAAACAGAAGTCATAAAAATATGAGAATTGCAGCCATGCTATAAACACTGCACTTTAGCAGAGCTAGACATAGATGTGTCTGGAGGCTCAATAAAAAAATTAATCTAGTAAACAGCAGGGACAAAAATTCCAAGTATTTGTTACATTATTCCTTTGTTAGTAAGGATTCTAGACCAAACAAAACCCACTATCACAAAGACAGCTCTAGAAAGATATACCTGGCATAGACAGAATAGAATTCATCATGAATCTATGATAGTCACGTAAAATAAATCTTGAGGTCACTCACTGCATGGGTTAGAAGGGTATTTAGCCCTTTCTTTCTGCTATTTGTGACAAAGGGAAACTCCTTACTGAGTTGTACCCCAGGTTTCCTACACCTGCTTTCCTACACAGGAAACAAGAGAAGCAAAAATCCTCAGCTTCTCCCTCTTCTACCTAAACCAGAAAACATTACAGACAGGGCTCCATCTTACCTTTCGAACTTCAGTTTGAACCTGACATTGATACTGCCAGCCACAGACTGCTTTCTAGTCTTTGTGGAAGGTCACAAATACCCTTTAGTCTCACTACTTATACAGAAAACAACTTCAAGAACCAGGCTGTTGCCTGTAGGGAGACTAGGATAGGCTCTTTCCACTGTCTTGCTCAAAATGTTGCTGGGTCGCCAAGACAGAAGATCTGGTTTTGCTCCATCTTCAGAAAAGATTTCCCAGAACATATGAGAAATAATTTAAGACAATTTCAGAACACAAGGAAGAAAATTCCTGTCTCATAGAGGTGTCTGCACACAAGGAATAACTGCATTTAACCTTACTTTGTGAAGGTGGAAACCTATGTGCCTAATTTAAACTTTTATTTCACACTTTCTAAATACATATCAAGTCCAAGTGGGGAAAAATATCAGGATACACTCTCACTAATTAAAATTAGACTTTACCACTTCAAATTGCATCCTCTCAGATGCATCACATTTGCTTTAACGTTCATATGAGAATCCTAGGAGACTTGTTGTTGTGCGATTTTTAAACTAATATCATATGCAAATTTGCCTGATGAATAATATGAACTGACAAATTGCATACGAGATGTTGATAAGCGAAATGGATATTTAGAGTGAAAGGGTATTTGAACTTTGTAATGTGGCCTCAGGAGTTACAGGCCAAACCTTTCATATTCATGAAAATAATTATTTCACAAGGCAAAAAAGAAAAAAAAAAAAAAGTCACCTGAACAGCACATTCAAAGGAGATGGAAATATGCTAATAAGTTGGCTGTACTAGACAGGGAGTAACTATGGCCTCAGAAGTCATGTTTTCTTTTCTATCCTTTTAAATAATAGGTTTAAACTCTTGTCCTATGACAAGAAATGCTACTTGTCCACAAAAGGAGCACAGTCATCACACACTGCCTGAAAACATGGAGAAAAAGGATCACACCGCTTCAGAGTTTTTAGTGCCCAGTGAATAGTGCCCTCTGGGTGCCCATTAGAATATTCTGTGGTATTTGTATGGAAGCCTTAGGTGCCCAGTAGGGACTGAATTCACTATCAATTTGTTACCTACGGGATGGTCATCACCTTGCAGAAAGTAGTACTTGTTCTTGAAGCAATTACTTTAGAGCAGATGAAAGAGTGGATATTCCCTTCTGAGGGAGATACTTTTTGTTCTATCATATGATAAAATCAGTACCACAGGTAAAGGGTGGATTTGCAAATTATAAAGTTCTGGCTGCAGTTCAGATCATCTCCCTTATTCAGCAACACATTCATTCCTGGAGTTAACCTTTAGCATGCTCAACATGCTTCACTGAATAGCAAAGACCTGCACAAGGGATAGAAAAAGTAAATGTAAGCATGCAGCAAGAGAAGCATTGCTACTGCACAGATTACTTTCAAATTCCTAGCTTAGTCTGAGATTTTCAATCGAAGTTCCCTGAATATAACCTGTGAAGTTATCCAGGCAAATTCTGAAGTTAATTCATTGGAGGAAAGGAGTCTTAGCAATATGAAGGTATAAAATTTTCAATGCATGCTCATACATTCACATGGACATACTTAAATGCAATCAGGCATTACAAACAGTTGAGAACATTCTTCAGAAAAGCAGTTGATTGTATTTCAGAAATGCTGCAAGCTTGATGCGTTAGAGAAGAACTAAAGGAATATTAGAACTGACCATGAAGCCCTCTTAACCGTAATATTTTCCATGAATATCCAGTAGGCTTTTTCTCATTGTTTAAAGGGATGTTGGTGAATAGGTGTATTATCCCTGGGAATAAGATAAGATGCATTAAGTCTTTGAAAGTGGTATAATAAGTAACAGAACCTCCTACAACTGTTGAAAAAACTCTGGAATAAAAGTTTTGTTTAGAGCCCTTCACAGATAACAGTAAAATCTATCCATCCAACTCCAATAACATGTCCTTTCTGCACAGCTCATAGGAAGTGAACACAGATTGCAGTGCTACATGTTTTTCCACTTAGAACCACCTGTTAAACCAGCAGTTACACTTCTTCCCTTGAACACTGTTTTCATAATATCTGCATGCCAGGTGATGCTAAAACTTTGATACTGAGTTAGGTTTTTCAACAAAACCTCCAAACTGAAGTGCTACCCTGAAGCATATCTGAATATGCATCCTGTAGGTCTTGTAGGATAAAACTTTACAGAGTTCTAGGTAGCTGCAGGCAGGCCAAAACAAAAGCTCTGCCAAGGCTGCAAAATGACTGTTTGAGTATTTTAGCCTAGTGCTGAACACGTGCTAAGATAACCTCCACAATATACTCACTAACATAATTCTAGGCTTGCAGCATTATAATTCAAGCCTGAATCTCCTTCCAAACAACTGTTTAGAAGACATACTTTGTTTTAAACTGGAGTTCAGCTGTAAGAAGATGGCAGGATTAAGCTGTTAATCTGAAGGCCACAGCTGGTAGGCTATTCTCAAAAATAAGTTACAGCTACGTTCATTATTCCAGCACAGTTCATGTAAATATTGGGGTTCAGCCTCCAAGGACAGAATCATACCATGTTTGTCCTGTAAACTGCCATGAATGCCTGTGATATTACATAACCTGCAGGACAAAATCTCACCAAGATAAATGTTTGTACAAAGTGGTTAAGTAAAACCATTTTGGATTACTATTTTTGTGTAATAACAGGAATTGATAGGGGAAATCATGCACATTCAGCTGTTTTGAGAAACTGCACCAGAACTGAACACATTTCTCTATCCTTTGTGAAGTTTGTCACAAAAAAAAAGCAAGGAAAATGTTATTCATACATTTTAGAAATAATAAAGTCATCTAATTTCCATAAAAATAAATTCTTCATGATGGAGGTGATATTTTATCCAAGTGTTTGTTCGATGCTTTGCTAAGTGCAGTAGAATATATTTGAGGTATTTCCTAAATGGCCTTTTTTCTGATTTAGTCTATGCCGTTATTTAAAAAGAAATAAAATCCCTGGAACAAGTAGTAGGATGCATCAGGTAAACAATCACCACTGAACACCATCAGCAAGACACTGGAAAGAGCAGTGTAAAGCTGGTCCATATTAGTTCCATTAAAAAATGCCTACAAGCAAGACAATGGTGCATGCTGAATCAAAGTGTAATTCCATCTTGTTATTCTGCCTTTCTTTGATGATTAACAGAATAGAAATAAAAATAGAATCAAGGTACAGTTTTCCATAACATTTTATTTTATTTACCTACTTTTGACTTAAGAAATGATTTACTTCTGATGTAAAGTGAAAAACTGTTTATCTTTAAAACCAGGATACAGATTAGGTGCTACATAAATGATTCCAGAAGTAACTCCTCTAAAGCCACAGCATTCATTTTTCTTTTCCTCTGGTGCCTACATGCTGACAGATGGAATGACATGTTTTAGGTCAGGGGGCTTTTCCACCAAGCAGAACAAGTCAATTTACATTCTCATCAAGACCTAGCAGCCTGTGTTTGAGTTTCCTTTATTATATTGGTAAAGTATCCCACTTTAAAAAATACAAATTTACCCTATGAAAAGTAAATACTTGAACCTTATCATATCTTTCTTTATAAGGCTCTAGGCCAGACTGTCCTAACCAGAAAACTCTTTGATTTACTTAATCAAAAGCACAGCTTGTTTGATGTTGCATAAATTCCCACCTAGATACTTAGAGAGTTCAAGTACAACTCACCCACATCAGGTGCCAAATTCACCCTTCACTTGTGCTCATGTAATGCCCCAGACAAGGGGAATGCACAGGCCTGGGGAAGGCTGTTTCCTGTGGGCTCTGGAATTATCCATGCTGGATGACAAAGGGGATAAGCAACTATAGAATATGAAAGAAGCAAAAAAAAGGACAAGCTACAAGTTCAGCTTTAAAAAATCACTGCTAAACTTGTATGCAAAAAACACAAGCTAGAATAGAGAAAACATTTTCTTAGTCAAAAAAAAAAAAATTCAATGAGGTGGCGAACCTAAAAGTCATAAAGCAAGCCTGGAAAGGGTAAATTTGGCATAGAGAAGCAGCTGGCCATTATTTCAGGAAATCTTCGTGTCACCTACAGGATTTCATTAATATTTGAGGGGAGAGGGACATTCAAACGTGGAGAGTTGTGGGAGTGTCAGAGCACAGAAGAAACAAGTGACTATCACTCAACAAGCAATATACATTTCTACACACATCCAACATACCATCGTACTATCAAAGACACACTTATCCTATAAAACATTCATCAAATCAAAAGAAAATGGCCTAAAAGGTAGTGAAGGTTGCTGTGAGGAAATTAAAAGGAAAATGTAAATTGGTAAAGGGCTGACCAGTCTCTAGGGGCTACAGGTGGCATGAGTTATTAATTTATTCCGGGCTTCTACTGTAGCACTTAAACTGGCATTGCTACAGAGAACTTACAGGTGTTCCTGCACCAATTAGAAAGACCAATCTCCTGATTGCCTTTCATAGAACAATACAGGATTCAAAATAAATAACCGGCAACAAAGATTTTTTTAAAAGGATTAAAACCAGTTAGGTAGAGGAGTTAAACCAATCTTAACTTAGAAGTAAAAAGTTCTCTCAAAAGACATTCTGACCAAAGAATAAAGAAAACAACACACAGGCTAACATGGTACACTAAGGGCCACACAGTTTTGAGATACTACATACTAAAAGCATATCAACTAATGGAAGTTGATTTTGTTTTGGTTTAGGGATTTTTTTTTAACTCCAATGAAATACTGTAAGTAGAAATTCTCCTAAAATACTTGGCAAGGTGATCACAGTGAAAGTATTTAAGATCAGATTGAAGCAGAAGAAAAGGATAGCCTTTTCACTGGTGCTTACTACAGATGCCACTGGGGGATTTTCATATCAGAAACATGATTAAAGTTCTGCCTGACATCACTGTTACCATGTCAAGCCCTAAATAATCTGCACAAAAAAAAAAAAAAAAAAAAAAAAAAAAAAAAAAAAAAAAAAAAAAAAAAAAAAAAAAAAAAAAAAATCACTGAATATGTCAGATACACTTTTCATATCTACCAAAAATATGACTGCAGCCAAAGGAACTGTTTAGGTACCAAGTGTGAAAGCTACTAGGCACACTAAATAAATGAGCCTATTTTCAACTTTTTGTTCCCCCAAGCATGCCAGTATAGCTACTTAAATTTACTTCTTAAAGACTTCATTAACACTTCAGTCAACAGCTACGAAAATAAAGTTTGATCCTGTTTTACCAGTGGAATCAGTGGGAAATTTTGCTCATTTCAAGACAACCAAACGAGTCCAAGGGGCCTTGCATAGGTGCAGAAGTTTGGAGAGAACAGTAAGTCCAGGAAAATTCAGAAGTGAATCTGGCAGATGACAGTTTGTCAGGCTGACAAGCTGATGAGCACAGTAGCCTGAGAAACCAACACAACCCAAATATAACGCAGGTCAATTCTTCCAGTCTTAATCAAAACACACATCCCACGGCAGACAGACAGAATGCACAAGTCCACACATCCCTTCCCCCACCATCCCTCCTCCCAAGCCGCTGGCTCCTGTAGGTGCTCCAGCCCTCACAGGCAGCGACAAACTGTGTCAAACCTCCCCACAGCTTCTGAAGGGCAGTCATACAGTAATTGCCCAGCATGAAAATACAAGTCTCTAAAAAGAAAAAAATTGGGAAGATACAAATACTGTCAAAACCAAAAGGGAGCCCAGAGCACATACAAGAGGAAAATACAACATACCTAAGTCAACCAATATGATTTATGTTGTGACCCAGAGCAGTAGCACAAGACCCTCACCCACAAAGCCAGAGCCTGATGGTCATTGACTTCTCGCCATGAGTTACAATTACAGCAACACCTGTGGTAAATGGCTAAAACCCACAGTGTTCAATAACCCTTAACACCTTTCATATTTTATTTTTTAATGCATGGGGGCAAAGGGGAAGGGTTGAGCAAAAGCTTTTTTTTTTTTTTTTTTTTCCCCAAGAAAATTTGCCTAGAGACAGTTGCTACAAGTTTCTTGGCTTTCCCTGTAAGAAAGGGATTTTCCTTTTATCTGTCAGCAGATGTTTATATCCTTGTTGCATTCTAAAAATGCATTGAATTATTTACTGTGGCAAGATAAGTTGTGTAAAGAGACCTGCTCTCATTTGCTAAACCTGAAGCCTGGGCAAGATGGGCAGTGAGTATGCGAGAGGGGGCTCCATTCTTTCCTGACACTGTCAAGACTGTAGCTCAAGGACACTCTCCAAAACACTTATCTTTCACCACCATTACCCAAATTTTAGATGTTACATTGATTTTATAGTTTTGCTTGGGCAATGTAAACTCTACAAAGGACAGGGAAAATGCAAATTAGAGTTGGTTGCAGCCCATATCTCTGGCATTGCTACCAGATGACTGTGGCTTTATAGGGGAGCTGTAACAATCCAGTTTGCTGTGCAGCTTCATGTTCTTCCTCATATAATACCAAACGCTCATTAGCATGAGCAGCCTAGGTGTATTAATTGTGAAATTCATCTTCAACAACTTATCTCTCTTATATAAAACCTTAGTCATGATTGATGGAAGCAGTGAAACAGAGGAAACAGCAAAAGCAGACGGTATCAGACCACCTGTAGATGCACCCATTCTCTTCCTTTCAACCTACTCTGCATTATCTTCCAGCTGTCAGACCCACAACTTTAAGTAAAAACAAGACTGTTTTTTCTGCTGCTCATAATTCTATATTTGTAAGAATTCATGTCCAGAGACAAAACTCACGTGACACCACCACTGAGTTTTCCTGTGGCACTCACTAGATCTTTTGCTCTGAGCCAGGTACATCCAGCATTCAGCACTACCTGACTTGATGATTGTCCCTGTGCAGACTGTTGGCTGACCAAGGCAACTCACATTGTTTGTATAAACAAAGCTCCTGAATCCTTGCAGGCCACTTAAACCTGGCTTTTGTTTCTCATGTCTGTAGCAAAAACTCAGTGGCACACATTTCACACCTCCACGAATTCATGTGTGAATGAGAAAACACACTTGTGAGAACCTTCAGAGATTGTTGTATCATGTTTTCATCTAAAACCTTGAGGAGTAAACCTATTGTGCAGTTTGTTAATTGGAAAGAAAATTCATCTACAAAATTCCCATAGGACAACCTTTTATTAAGTGAATGCAAAAGCAAACATTATTATGTAAATATTAAATGAAACAGGACCCATGAGTACCGAAAATAAGAGAATACAAAAGCCACTGTTTTTACAGGAACATACATATTTTGTTCTGATTGTGTTCTGGGCTATCCCTATCTCCAGGGTTGTTTCACCCTCCAGCCAAGCTCCTCACCTGTCCCCAGATGCCTATTCCTCATTCCCTTTACCTACTTTTACCTTCAAGCTTCTTGCACCACCTGGCTGGGGCTCCATCTTCCAAGGCAGTGACATTCTCCTACTTGCCCCATCTGGTATTTGCTCAGCAGGGCAGCAGAGGTGTGGGTCCTGTCACTACACACTGCCACGGTTCAAACAATGGCTACTGCAGGTCCATAAGGACTTTTTCATTCCACTATAGTGCTTTTTTTAATATAATTAATCTATTCTGAGGAATGAATCCAAAGGTCTTTTGAATTATTCCCTCAGAGCAAAGAAGGGAACTATTTAGTGTGAAATCAGAACATTTTTAGGAGCAGTGTTTGTACTCACCTGTCTCAACCCAGACTTTTACTGGGGTGAGTTGTCTACTGACAGTTTTTACACCATTGCTGAATCTGGGCATGAATATGTAGTCCAGCAGCCCAAAATACCATCTAGCCTGTAATTAAATGTAGCAGAGCACAGCTCTAGCTGCCTGTCAAGCCTACAGTGATAATGTACATGGGAACTAAGTAAGTCCATTCCTTAAAATATTATATGTAGCTAAGCCAAAAGTAAAAAAAAGTCTTAAGGTATGGACTTGACATCATTTACAAAAGAGGGTAAATGTTCTAAAGTGTGGTCTCTACTGCCTCTACACAGCAGAGGGGCTGTGAAGCAGGGGCCTCACACAGAGCCCCTGCAGGTTCACATCTAACAGGGTTCTCAGCCCACAGAGAGAATTTGACTCCCAAGTGAGCAATACACAATTAGCACGAGAAGCAGTAAAAACTCCAGCAATAAGACGACTCCATGTACTGTATGGGGAACTGAATCTGTCGGCAAGAAAAGTTTTAGTGATTTTTTTTTTTATTGGGGTGTGTGTGTGTGTTTGGTTGGTTCGGGGTTTTTTAGTGATAATGTTGGTTTGTCATTAATGCATATCAAATCTGAGGATTTATTACTTACAAGTAGCTCCAGTGCAGTACCATAACTCTCACTAAGAATACCACATATTCAAAAGGCAACAGTTTTCCACACTGACTGTCATTTCTCAAAAGCAGCATGAGGAGCTTCTAGCAGATAACTTGTTAGATCACTGAACACAAAGGAAAAAACCTCTTCTGTTCTCTAAATATTTTACTCAGCTGCCACTGTCACTCTTCTGGAGTTACACAAGTCTCCTGAGAAGTGGCTCGGGTCTAATCCATGGAGCCTCAGACCTATGATCCCCCTCCTCCAACACATCCAAAATGCCTCAGAGGTGAGTGAGGTGTTCAGTCCCTGCCTACCTACATATTTAACTTGCTTTTCTGCCTGAGGCCCTTTCTGTTGCAAAACCAATGGAAGCTTCATGTGAGTCAGAGTGGGAACAAGAGGAATGCTGTCCTTAGTTTGTCTTTTCATGGTCTCCACAGGTGGTTAGTACTCAGAGCTCTTTTACTACTACTTAAAACTCTAAAATAGAAAGAGTTTTCTTCTGAAATATGTCACTTAATTCCACTGCAGGAGAGAGACTTTACTTCTTGTAAAGTGCAAATCAAAGAGCCATTACATAGTACCAGCAATTACATTTACTATTTATTACATACTGTGATATATCACATGAGATGTAATGCATTACTATAACACACTATTGCTAAACAGTAAATATTGGTTTATACTGCCAGGAAGGAACATGATATACACCACAGTACTGTGTTAAGTTACTATGAGAGTTGCCATCCTGAATTAGTTTGAAGGTCCATCAAGCACGGTATTGACTGACACCAGTATCAGATGTATAAGGAGGGAGTCCCTATGGGGGCAATTATAGACTAATTTACCCATCAGGGAAATTCCTTTTTAAACTCCATCAATTATACCCTGAGGCATCGGGATTTATATCTCATGTTTTTAATCCTTTCTAACTTAACTCTAGGTTATCTTATTACACTTATAAATGCTTAACCCTTTTTCAAAGCCTACTAAGCTTATTTCTCTTAGTATAACAATTATAAATTATGCATAACTTTCCAAACATGTAGATAAACACAACAAAAATACATGCTAACTGGAAAATTATTAATGGGAATTGCCTAAAAATCCATCATACGTATCATGGAAAATTCAGCAAGGCTGATCACTGACAAATCTATCACAAACATTCAACTTGATGTCTTCCAGCAAACTTCTGTGGATTAGATAAAAACTGCATCTAGAATAGCAAAGTTGAGTGTCAAACATCAAACAAAAAAAAAAAAAAAGGCAGTGTTTGCTATGTTCTCACTGTATCAGTAAGCCCATTTATGTGAGCGTTTCCTATGTTACAGTATCCAGTACGTCATCCAGCTTCTCAACACACAGTCACAGATGGAAGTCTGTTTTGTCAGACCTGTAATTCAGCGATTTCATGGAGAATAACACACGAGACTGCTGTGGAATTTGGTAAGAGACCCCGCATTCACATGGAAAGCAGAGAAAATGTCTTTGGCATCCCCTCTCAGTGGCCCCTTGACAGGAACACTGTACACAGCTAAAGTTTCCTGCTTGCTGCAGAGCTGCTGGAAACGTACTGAGGTAAGGAGGCCTGGGAATCAGATCACCATATTAACAGGCACTTTCCTAGCTAGCCTGAGGAGCTGAACAACAAAGGTTTATAAAACACAGAGGCAGAGGTCCTGCCTGCTTTGTACACATAATAGGACATAGGTCACATCACGGGATTCAGCAAGGAAAACTGCATGAGCAATAGGACTTGCCACCTGACCAAACTGAGTTCTGGAAAACTGTTATATTCAGATCTGGAGAAAAATCTGAAACTCACATAATTAATCCAACACACACATTAAAGAAAATATTAAACCTTTTTTTTAAAATTTGCTTTGAAACCGTACATCAGCTTTCTAAGGACACAAAAGGGAGTCTGAAGTTGATTAAAACATGAGCAAATTTTCCTCCAGGTATGCAAGGCTACCAGGGCGAGGGAAGGGCTTTCTGGATACAATTTAAATACACATCAAGGAACAAAGCTCAGCTGCCCTCTGACTGCTGCAATGGCCAGGTTTTTCAAGTATTTCCTCCTAATTTCCTCCTTTCACCCTGGGAACTTGATGGATGCACAGCTACCATTCCTAGGGGCCATTCGCATCTTCTAAAGTGCCCACTCTGTACAGGGCTGTTTCTGTGCTCTCTTGTGCACAAACATAAAAGCAAGACCCCCTTCCCCACTCAAACCTCAGTCAATCCATAGCAACATCTACTGACAGGCAGGCACAGCAGAGACACATCGGGAAAGAGAGGCACTTACCTCTCCTACGTCTTTTGACTGTGTATAAATTATTCCTGGTCTCTGCCAGAGAGAGATCAGGTAGACTCCAGTCTTGTCCACAGTTCTCAGAAGCCAAAAGTTAACATAAAACTTCCCATTAAATGCCTGCCTTTCTAACACAGCACAAATAAAAACCCCTGTGTGAATAACTGATGTCATGGCTCACCGGATGAAGAACCAGAAGTATTTCACATCAGTCCCAAAACTTAATTCATACTAAATGTCATGCAAGATGAAAACATTTGTTTCAGCTCAAGAGACCCCGAGCCCTTTTCCTACATATAAATTTGTTCAGTTTGGGATTAGGGGTTTTTGTTGGATTGGGGGGAGGGACAGAGGGATGGAAGTTACAGCAGTTAGGGGATTTTTAATAAAAGCTAAAGAAGTAAATTCTCAAAAAAACCCTATTTGCCACTGGTTGGAACTATCACAGTTGTCACAGGAAATCCAAGTTCACATTCCCATGCTCAAGCAAGCACAGAACAATCTGTGACCAGGTATCCTATATCATATTCCAGAACTGCATCCAGGAGTCTACAATTCCTAAGGATGGAAGGATGCATTAGTAGTATCTCACACCATCTGGGCTGGCTCTCTAATCAGCACTCCAGTCCTGACTTGCTTTTCTTCAACTGAAACCACTTCCTGGATTAGAACAGTCTAAAGATAACTTCATGTGAACCAACATTGATTTTTCTAATGAACACATTAAGCAAAAAAAAAAAAAAAAACCAAAAAACAAAAAATCACCCAGTATGAAACTAAAGCTGTAATTCTATAAAACTGATGGGCACAACTTTAGAAACAACATTAGTGCAATACCAGAGGATCTCTTCTATGGACAAGAGATTTTAGGATAGAATAGACCATACCAACCATGATGGTGCAACTGAACAGGAGAGCATTCAAGAAACTTGCTCACACAAGGCACCTTCCCTCTGTAGTAGGTACCAAAATCCTGCTTGCACCTGCTCCTCTGTGCCTGGAGAGCTATTCACTAGAAGAATTACTATGCCAGTCCTACTGTACTACCACCCCCAAAGAGAATTGCACTCCCAGGACCTGGGGGATGCACAACAGATACCAACAGAAGCAAGATTATGGCTATTTGAAGTGCCACAGGCAATTCCAGATGCAGACAATGTTTTGTTGTTTACCAACAGAATGCTATTCGGGTCAAAAAAGCATTTTAGATGCAGCACACTGATTTCTGACTACATTCTACCTATTTAAAACAGCTTCTGCCAGTCACAGAGAAATGAAAAGGTGTCTGCTGGCACACCAGCGGCTATTCTCTCTGAAGAAGTGAGAATATTATTTAGGAATGTCATTATTGGCAACATTTCAAAGCCACTCAGTGCCAGATTTTTTTAAATCCCATGTATAATTAAATATCTCCTTTCCATGGCTAGAGTGTAAGACAGAGGGGGAGCAGTGCAGACAGATTCCAGTCTCTTGACTAAAGGGTCACAGGGAAGCACAATTTACCAACCCTTGCTTTTTAAAAAAGCAGAATAAGCCTAAACATGATTCTTTTCCTTAGTTATTGCTGGTAGCAAATAGCTTATATTTTGTTACTCTAAGAATGAAGATAAAACACCTTTCCCTATGGGATAGCATCTAGCATCTGAATTCTAGCTGCTCATCCACTAAAAATATCCTTATCTTTCGAATACCTGATAAATGTTGCATTTCCCAGCAGAAAAATCCCTTTTTTCTAGTCCTAACAGGTTTCCTAGCATGGACACCACGTTCCCTCTCAATGCTTCTTTGGCAGGCTTTCCAATTCAGCCTGCTCTGGTAGATGACCCACACTCACCACAACTCCGCATTTTACGACCTCTGAAGGTCTCTAGAGAGATGCTGTGCACTGAAGTAAGGCTCCCAAGGCAGCAATCGAGTCACAAGCAGAGAAGCAAAATCCTTCTCTAATGACACAGACTGAGTGACACAAAGGCAGTTCAGAGGCATTTTTATCCACTCCTTACAGAAATACCTCAGTGCCTTAACCCACAATGTACGATGATCTGAAATCATACAAGAGATGCCTGCTGCTATCCCAGACACAGCCTTTCACACAAAACCAAAAGGCCTGGCTGACAAGTCATAACTTTACAAATAAAAATAGTCTGAGTTAACTTTTTAGTAGGAAAGGGAAAATTTGCAACTCAAGTAGAAAAGGCAGTCAGGACATCTTGCAGAATTCTACTGAAGCAGATCAAACCTCTCCACCAAGGAACAGGGGAACAACACCAGAAGCAGCCACAACAGCCTCAGCTCCCTTGACTGCCGAGGTAGACTTGGATTGCCCACACTGGGCAGGCACAGGTAGAGCTGCCCATGCCAATGGCACACATCTGAGCCTGCCTGGCAACCAAACCATGGCCAGACAGGCAGTCCCAGAGCTGCTGCTGGCTGTGCCCAGCACACGGGAGTGGGCACATGCTGCACACAAAGATGCTCACTTGCACTCATCCCTCAGCAGCACTGGAGCCAAAACCAAAGAAAGGACTTGAAGGAAGGACCTCCAAAGCCTCCAATGACATTTTCAACTCGAATACACTTTAATTTCTAGGGTAACCTACAGAAATCATGAAGAATCCAACTAAAGAACTGTAGACACTGTACGTAGCTAAAGACTACAGCTGTTAGTAGAGACACAGCCAAATCCCTGCCCAACTGCACTGGAATCAAGCGAAATGACTGAACTGGGATTCACCCCTCATTCCCAAGAGCTGACAGTATTGGGAATCACACAGGAGAGAGTTTTTACCTGCAGCAGCACTACCACCAGAAAGGGGAGGGGAAACATGGGTATGAGAAAGAGTTCAGTAAAAGTTCCAAAGCTCAGTACTTCTAGGAATTAAATCAGAGTGCCAAAATCGCTGGCTTGTTGGCATTCAGATCTATTCCAATACCTCTCCTTCCAGGAATAACATCAAATTTTAGTGGATAGATGTGAACACTGCACTAGCACTGTCTAACAGCTTTTCATCCATAGGAACATCAAGAATTTGGGTTCACTGGGCTGTATATTTTAAAGTTAATTTCACATTCCCTCTACCTGTAGTCTGGTAATACTCAGGTGTAGTAAAATGGCTTGATCAATGTGTGATCAGCAATTCTCATTTTAACAGTATGGCATGCATGGTATTGTAAGTCCTATCTTAGAGCCTTCTGAGCTTCTATACAGAGAATTTTCATTTCATTTTATTGGCTTTTGAAATGCAAAACACTTTTTTGGTTTTCTTCCATAAAACTGTTTCAATGTACTTAAAATTTTCATTGTATTTTCGAAGGCTTCCTCTACTTAAGTTAATTTAATTTTAAGATAAGTTAATTTAATTTCCATAGATTATTCCTGAACTTGTCCTTCAGTTATAAGTGTGGATTCCACAGACTTCTTTTCTCTTAGAGTTCTTTATTCATGTTTTACATTCAAACATGTATTAGAAGTTTTCCCAAAATCTAATCCGTAAGATTCTCCTGCTCTAAATTAATTTCTGGGACCAACCAAAAAAAAGGGGCATTGGGTTTTGATCATAATTACTAGGAATGATTTCAAGTCCAAAATACCACATCTAATTGCACTACTTCATCTCACTGTAAGATACCTCACCTCCCTTGCATCTGTACTAAGCTGAGCAGTAAGCAAAAGTCTCAAGCCTGATAGTAGAACTCACTGAAGTAATTTAACCTTAAAGCCACGAGTAAACTATAATGAATGTGCAATTAGCACTGAAGAACAAATATTTTGGACTGGTAGTTTCCAAGAAAAGGCCAGATACATGGTCTGCAATACACAGTGAGCATCAGATGGCCCAACACCGACTGTTAATTCATTTCTGGCAACAAATAAGAGGGGCAGGAACCACTGCAAAACCAAATAGATTTCTGTGCTGATGTACGTGTAGTGGAAATGCTGCAGACTGATGTTACTTTCCAGCAATCATGTAAAGCAGAACGTTGTTTGAGCCATTAAAGAGATACTTAAAAACTGCATTTTTCAAGGGCAAATTATTGTGCTTAAAAACACAGAATAGAGCTGGCCTGATATTGCACAGAAATATCAGAAGAGAAGCACCTGGAACAGAACTACACAAAAGAAAAAAAAGAAAATAAACAGAACAGAAACTTTCCAGAACAGAAAAGAGCATCTGGATCTAGAGAGGACTGCACTACAGCTGAAATGCCATGTACCTATGCACTGAATGACAACTCTCAAGTCTACATTCCTCAAGAAAAAAGAAATTGAAGTTCAAAATTAGTTCAAAACTTCTGCTTTCATTCACAGCATGGGTATGCAGAAAGTTTAATTAAAATAAGCTGTGGACAGCCAGAGTTTCCATGTCATCTGATCAATTTGTCTGATTCCAGAAGAGTAGAGTCATCCCAGAGAAAACCCCTCATATTTCCAGTGCAGCACAGTGTTGCAAGCAAGGTTCCCTCACAAACTGTAGGCACAAATCTCCATAAGGCATAACAATGAAACTTTCATGGATTCCACTCCCATTAGCACACACAGGGAATCCAAACAGGTGACAAGGTGAGAACAGATCCATGTCAGAAGCAGCATATGCTTCCTCACATATTACACCTCAGGCACCTGTCACAGCAGCCTTTCTTCATCTGCCATATTCCTCACAACCAGATCCACATCCAGTGCAATCTGTTCACAGGAATGGATCTAGCTTAATTAAATGGACATATGAAGATGTTCATAAAGATGGAGAGATTATATTTAACATCTGCATCACTGGAAACTTCCTTTATAGCCTAATTCATCCTTCCTTTCAGACAACTGAAAACTCATTCTTAACAGAAGCTGAACATGCTAGTCATGCTCAGAAGGGGTTTATTTTTACTTTCCACAAATAACACCCAGGCAGAGACAGGCATTAGCTGCAGCACAAAAACTCTGTATGCCAGTACTTTTCTTCCTCATCTGAAAAGCTGCTGGGAACCTCAGGAACAAAGGAACTAACACTGTTACACAGCCCTACTCCAGCTTCGAGGCCTAACACAAGCACACAGCTAAGTAAACTGGCTGTCTCTAATAGCCAAAAAATTAGAACAAACCACCACATTGATCATACCAATAACTAAATATACTTCAACCACTTCAGTTAAAGACCCAAATTCAAGCCTTTACAACATGAATTCTCCATTTCCTGGAAAGAGGGGGGAGGGGAAAAACCACAGCTACAGAACAGCTGGATGGTCTAATTACTGCTGCATGAGCACTGATTTTGGACAAGGCTTCCAGCTTCTGCAAGCCAAACAGCACTTACAGGGGAAAAGCTAAAGCCCACTGCCCCAAATATGCCAGGTGATTCCAAATGAAATAAGCCCAGATGTTTTCCCTTTGGTTCAGTGGAATATCAGTTCACAAATTAAATCTCTTCTTGCAAAGCAACAGCAAAGTGTAATTGATTTTGTGATGGCAGAATACAAAAACTGTTCATTAGGTAAGGGGGAAAAGGGAAGATTTAGCTAGCAGCTGTAATATGGACAGTGGGGCTCTAGAGTTGCCTGTCTCTGTCAAATTAAAGAAGTCTCAAAAAATTATGGGAAGGGATCCTTGGAGAGAATTATTATATAGGGAAAGATGAATAGGAATCTCATAATACTCCCAAACAAAATTATTCTTTTTATATTTCAAATGTCACAACTTCCTCAGAAAGATCAAAACTAGAGATCAAGCACAAGCAAAAACATTCTGGAATACTCTTGCATTTTCCACTTTTGGATCCTTAGTACCCTTAGCCCAGTAAGCAGCAAAATGTGATTTATCACAACAACAGATAACCTAACAGCAAAAAGATCATTATGGAAATTTTAAAAAATTAATCAAGACCTATTCTAAGACCTATGCGAAGGTATGATGACTTTGGATTTTCCATTATCCCCCTCTCTTCCTCCCTGTGAGGAGGTTAAGCAGAGAAGCCCTTACTCACAGGCAGGCCTCTCTTACTGTGTAAGTCCCCATTGGTTTCACGGCTGATGTACCACTGGAAAAATTAACACAAGCAAGATTTCACCTCTGATTTCATTTCACCCTCCAATTTTACACAGATTTCAGTTAACAAAGACAGAAAAAACTAACTAAAGACATTTTCCCCAGGTGAGATTGGCACACCACACTTCAGAGTAGTGAGGGCAGTAATTTTCTGTTGAAGTTGTACATTAGCTGGTCTGAACACGGACAGTGATTCACCTGTTTTAAATTCACCTGAGTCATTCTTATGCCAAAGTGGTAAAAACCAAGACCAACCACACGTAAACTCATGGGACCAACGAGTCCCTTGGTAAAGGCCAAACTGCTGCCTGCTACCCACCACGAGAGCAGAGCCCCTGCCTAAGGCAGGGAGCTTTGGGAACTGCAGCAGTGCAGAGTCACTAACAGACAGGAGAGATGATAGGAGCCCCTTGGAGCTGCCCTGCAGCAGCCAGTGCAGGTGGTACAAGCAGCCTCCAGATTCTTTATCTGAGACCTAGAAGCATCTGGAAAAAGCCACATTTCAGCAGCACAGTAGAAAGGCACCATCATTCCTGCTGCTTATCTGCAGGAATCTCCTGGGAGTGCTTCTTCCTGCAGAAACTGTAATTACAGGGACCTAATCAGTAAATTCCATGTTATGTTTCATCTCTTAAAATGTCTACATTACTTTCAATTCCCTCTCATAGTAGATCTGAGTGAATATGTAGAAACAGAGTAAGTGAAGAATTTACCAAGGGCGCCCCTCAAAATGTAGTGGGCTCATTTCCAAGGCCACACAGAGAAGTGAAGGGACATAATACTGTAAATGAACTACAGCTTCAGTCACCTAATACATCTGCAGCAACTGTTCTGGCATCACATCTGTGAGCCAAAGATTTTATTAAACAACATTTGTACATACAACTCTTTTTAATGACCTACATAGAGGCTACTATGATATAGTGGCTGCATAGGGATGGCAGAAAAGTTTCAATTATAGATGCTCTCACTATATTTAAAAAAAAATCCTTGTTAGTCTCTGTCTGCCAGCCTAGGGAAACATTTTCCATCATTTAGCAAGGCATGAAGTCCACAAGTGCAAAACCAGCCCAACCACAGTGTGTTACGTATCACCTATTTGTATATATTCTGTATTATAAGGAATCCCCAAGGAACAGTCATGTCTACCACATTTGTATGCTGCAGTCTGGAAGGCAATTCCTTCCAGCACTCAAAAACAAAGCAGAAAAGGAAGCTAATATTTTTTCTACTCCCTGATTGATGTTCACCTTTCAAACAGAGACCTCCTTTGATACACAGCAGAGGAAAGAGAACGGTGGGAATTAGAATTCAATTTATTTTTTTAAGATTTATTTTTATACATTTACTTAATAGGGTATTTAAGTCTTGCAAACTAAACTCAATACTCAAGTAAAATAGAAATTAGTCTTAGAGACATCATGTACATATACAGAGACAGACTTTTGAGAATTTATTTTTCAGCAAGTTTTTGGATAATCTGGCCATACTGCCATGATATTGTTACGTCCCCCAACTTTCTCATGAGGTTGCACATTAGTCAGAGTCTTGAACCCATCTGTGGAACAACCTCTACTGCCTGAATAGATTTGAATCTACATCTTTCAGGTGAATGCTTCAATGTCTCCTATGAAGCTGTCCTATGAATGTTTAAACAGCCATTTCACACTGCTGGTGCTAGAAAAATCCTTCCCTAATCAGACTTCAGGTGTCTGTGGCCCCTTTATTGACATCCCTTGCCCTTTCCCAAGCCTAAAGGGAATAAAGGGGAAAACCTCAACCATGATCTCACACCCACCCAAGGAGACATCCTGTCAGCCTGAACTGCACCTGGCAAACAGCACGTCAAACTGAGCTCATCCTTAGCAATTTGCATATTTAAGTGTTTAGCTCATGTTATGCCACTCACTACACATTCATGTTGATGTGCACTCAAGTTGACCTTCGTACTTCTGATACTGCAGAAAAAAAACCCTTCAGATTTCATAATGCTCAGTACTCTACAAGACTAATTCAGATGACATTCAAAATATTCAGTGCTGTGGTATGACAGCTAAGCCAGTCACCCATTGTTCTTCACCCAATATACAACTTTTTTGATGATTTTTGTTTTGCCCCCAGCTTTCATTTCTCATGGAGTTCATAGCTCAAGCCCACAGAACCAGCCAAGTGTTGGGCACACAGTCAAACGTGTCATGGAGCCACGGCAAAAATATCTTCCTTTCACTACACTTTGCATCCCAGAATTTGCTGCAACCCTTCTACACAGCCCAACGTGAAACAACTCATCAGGGAAAAGGATCAAAAAAGGCATCCAGTAGCAGAAAAGCAACCCAGACCATCCCATCAGAGCAGCAATTTTGAGCTAATCAGCATATAGAAGTTCACTTGGAGTTCTAGAAGACTCTCAAAAATATTCATGGGTGAATTGCTCATAGAAAATACATCTGGAGTGAGAAATTCAAATAGATCCCAGAAATCCTTTTATACCACCTCATTATTGATACATATCCAAGGCTGGGTTGGGTGGGGCTTTGAGCAACCTGTCCTCGTGAAAGGTCCCTGCCCATGGCAGGGGGATTGAAGCCAGGTGATCTTTAAGGCTCCTTCCAACACAAACCATTCCATGATTCTATGCTCCAGTCTTTAGCCAGGTATGAACTAACAGCTGCAACATAAAACCTAGGGAACATTCTTGTACTTTAATTGTTTTTACATTTACACATTCATTCTGGAACTAAAAATGAAAAAGATATTGATATGGGACATCAGATTTACAAAGTTATAAAAGTGGTTGCTCTTCAGGACAGCTTCACGTGTGGAGGTGGAATTCTGTGCTCTGATACCTCAACAGCTTTGAGAGACATAGTTGGGAATAAACCCTGTGAATGCAAGAAAGAAACTGGCCTGCAGACATTTTGATCACAGCTTTTTTCATCAGAAGCACAGAACTGCTATTTGGTTATTGATTACTGGATACTTTTCACACTGATTACAGCTAGAATCATAACAGTAGGCATGCAAAAACTAAAGTGGAGCCAGACTAACAAGAAACTGTCACAAACACCAACACAAAAGTACTGAATAAAAACTTGTGCTGAGAACATAGTTCTCCTGATGCTGACTCACAATCATATTCTCCATTATATGTGTAAATATATTTACTTTGCCAACACAGTGGCCACAATAACACACACAATTGGTTTTGACAGTAGCAATACGTTTCTTGACTTTCTCCCATGATCTACACCCAGAATAACAGTCTCACTCGCTTTCAGATGTGGGGAAAAAAAAAAAAAAATCAGCTTGCTCAAGCTTATTTGAGCTGTGCTTAGCCACAAACTCTCCTTTCTCCCACTGCATAATTCCAACTACTACCAGACAGAACTTCAGATGCTTTCATTCAGCAATTACAAATCTCTCACTTTTATTGAATTGTCATTTAAAATATTAACCATAATTTCCCTCCTAAACAGAAAAGTGAAAAGGCTCTGGCCATCGTGTATCAAGAAACTAAATAATGCCTAGGCAAATCAAGTTGCATTTGTTTTCTGTTTAATTTCCTTGCTTTCCAGTGCTGCCACTGGCCAACAGGATGTACTTGAACAGGAAGAAAAACAGAGCACACATTTCTGAATGTATCGAATGCATTTGAACATCATTAATTGATATCAGCTATAATTAATGTGCAAATAAACCATAGTTGAGGAGACCAAAAATGCATGAAGCAATACTAAGCATGAATTGACTCCATACCCAGTTTTCGCCATCCAAAGAAACATTAGCCATGGGTTTGACTCATGAGGGCCCAAAATGTGAGGACCCTGACAAAGGATGCAGCAGATACCAAAGTTTATGTAAGTTTGAGGGGAGACTGCACAACTTAATGAAAGAGAAACCCCAAAAGGTAACTATAAATAGTAGAAGCCATCTCAGCTTTGACAGTCTCTGAGCTGCGAACTATTGAAAAGCTATCAAGAGTGTTTAGACATAGTATCAAAGTATTCCCGTGTACTTGCCCTTTTTGTAAATTCTTTAGGCATCCACCTCTGGTCACTGCTGCAGACAATAAGCAGGCAAGGCAAACCTTTAGTCTGAAACTCTGTAACTATTCTTATGTTTATGTCCTTACAATGGCATCATTGTAGTGCAGGGTATCCCAGCAATATTTTACTGTGCATGATCAAGGAGAGCTGCAGAAATATGTCAGCGTGGGCTTTAGCACAGAGTTCATGCCCAGAGTAAATTAATGAGTGGCCAGGAGGATTCGCCAGTGCTAAACTCAGTCCTGCTGTGACTGGACATTTTCTGGCACCTCAGCTAAAATTGGTGGAAATCGGCCATAAATATGCTGAGTTTAAGAAACATGGGTCAGTAGGAAGCGTTTTAGGTGTCCAGCTTTGAGACAATGGAAGCACAGCCTCAAACTTTATGGAGCATATGTGAGAAAATCTAAAAAGCACATAGAAAACAAAAAACATGAGAGGTAGGGCTTTTTTTCTTCTGTTTTTAATCAAATCCCATCTTCAAAGCCAGGATTTAAGACACTTCCCATGCATAATTTCTGGCAAGTGCACTTACAACATCTTGTTGACATTTCACAGCTACACCTCAGAAAATACTTCAGGCTGTCAGTGATTATTTATTGTTAGACATACATCTACTACAGAATATTTAATTTCAGTAAAATATTATTCTGGGTAAGGACGCCTAAACAGGGTCTACACTATAAAACACTACATGTAATTCAACATGACAAGCAGAAAACTCTCAGCAATTGCCCTGTAACTGTCTAGTGCAAGCTGCTCTACTCTGTGATCTTTTAAATCAAAATGGCCATATATAAAACTGTATATTCCTCCATGTCAATTCATACTCATTAACATATTTATTAGTATTCAGATCAGTCAAAAATTTAGCATTCTGCATCATCGTATGGAGCTTGATCCTGCACTCTGACATGAAAGCTTCTGTAAAAGAACATAGATCAATGCCATTATCAACATGGCCAACCATGACTATGACCAAAAAAAAAAAAAAAATCACATGCCCTGGCCTCTCGCCTCTCAAAATTTTAAGTTTGGCTTTTCAATCATACTGCTGCTGAATCATGTCCATAATCAAGACTTCAGGCTGCTTTCTTGGGAAAAAATCAGTTCTACGCATATTTGATACTTCAAGCTGTTTCTTACGTTGCTTATTTTTAAAGTGGAAGATGATGACAACAATAACTGGAATTAAGAAGTAGTTTTACTCTCACACAGCCAAAAAAAAAGTGACTGTATGTGTCCCTATTGCTTAAGCATTATTCATGCTGAAGGACCACTCCGGCTTTCTCCAATACAACAGGAATTCTGTCACTGGCACCAGTGGAAGAAGATACAGATCTCTTTGTCAAGAGCTAGTGATCACTGAAGTCATCAGCAAACTTTCAGTTGGTGTGAGCTTTGTGTTACATTTTAGAGTCAACTCTTGACAACTTGTTCTAGGACAATGTTAAAATAACATTGCTGGTACAAGACTGCAGACCAACATATTCCATTTCTATAATATACAACAGAATTTCTCACTCCAGTTTGGGCCATTACTTACTACAATAACTGATGCTAGAATGATTTAGTAACTCAGATTATTATAGGATAATTACTATTGCAAGGTTTGCATAAAGAGGAACAGAGGACCAAGCACTGGAATAGATTGCCCAGAGAAAGCATAGTCTCCCTCAGTGGAGATTTTCCAGAACTGTCTGGATGCAAGCCTGTGCCATGGGCTCTAGGATAGCCCTGCTTGAGCAGAGTGGTTGGACCAGGTGACCTGCTACGGTCCTTTCCAACCCAACCTATTCTGGGATAACCTCAGTTCTGGCTCTGTAAAACTATATATCCCAGATTGAGATGGCAGCATCTCCTAACAGCAGCTGTAGCCACAAAGTAGACAGGGGCTTCCTGAGGCTAGCAAAGTCACAGTAACAACAGAAAAAGTCCCTGTGTGATAAGAAGCAAAGATGCTGCTGATGTTATTGCTCTGTGCCTGCTTCCATCTTCACCCTCCTGCAGCTGCCCTGGGAGAGGTTGCAGCAGTAAACCAGGCTGAGGGATTCCAAAGGCACCTACCCCTGTATTCCCATTGCTTCACCTGCTCCCCACAGACAGCAGCTCTCCCCTAGTTCCACAGGGTCAGATAGAACTCACAGGTTTTGACCCTTAGACAAAATTCCACTCCTGGGGCAATGCACCCTATGCAACCTTCAACACCTGGAGTCAGCCCTTTCCTAGGTGTATGGTAACTATTGCATGCAAAATGTTAAAATGCACACCCATGCTACCCAAAGGCTTAGGAACTTGGAGCTAAAATGGCAACATCGGAAACTCGGGAAGAAGTAGTAATTTGTAGGGCACAGAACACTGCACACTATGTCCCTAAACAGCAGCCCACATAAATAAAACCTGTATCAAAAATTGGGGGCCTGGTAGAGGCTTTCACAAACAACCTTAAGGAATACATTTGCAATCCTTGGCTGTAATTTTGTTTCTATCATGACTCCTCATAAAGACATTCCTGAAAATGTGAATTTCAGAATCATCTCCTGAACTCATAGGAAAAAAGGCTCTATTACTCTTCCACAGGCAATCAACAAAATTGTTGCACATGAAGTGCTTTACTGCATCATGGCTAAAGATCTTCTTTCCTTGCCTTCTCAAGATCTCCACACAAAATAAACGGTCAGTCTCAGGCATAGTCTTTGAAAACAAAAGTAACTTCAGTAGCCAAGGCATGACCATTTCTATTAGCTTTTACTGTTATTTCAGTATCTTTTAATAGACATAATTTGTTAATTTATTAGAGACCCATGAACAGCTACAGAAAGCTGCACTCAACCACGTGGACTTGGTTCTTTGTCATTCTTTGCCAAGAGAAAAGAGAACTGTGATTGAGGAGCAGGGAGTTCTCTAAGAGTGGAGAATTTTTCCATGTATGAAATTACTAGTGTTTATGCCATGGATCCTACTCTTTGTTTTCCCAGAAAAAAAACATTTTCCCTTTCTTGCACTAAATCATGCACACACTATGCAACCTGGCCTTCTTTTCAGCGAGCTGACTGCATTTGCATAAACAATAACAGTCTAATGTTTATCAAGTCATTAATTCCTCATGAAAGCATACAGCTGTATAAAGAGCCTTTTTTCCTTAGGAAAATTCAAGTGTAAGTTATTAAAAAAGAAAGCAGTTGCATGACTGTAGATCTTGGAGATTAAAGATCATCAGGGCTAGCACATAAAGCAATCAAAACATGGAAAATTTATGGAAAGAAACATTTTCACTGATTTGTTACTTGTTTCTTTCTGTACAAAAGTTATATTTACATATTAATATAATTCTGGATCAGAAATCAAATTTTATCCATGTATTTTTAAGTGGCATTATGAAACAGTAAGCCAGTAGGAAAGTCTCAAACATATGCTTGCCTACAGCTTTTATAACAGAGTCAGTTTGGGCAAAAAATCTACCTCTACATCTTGTCATGCTTCCCTTCATTATTATAATCTTTACATTCCAAAAACAGTACCATGCTAGAAGTGTCTAGAAGTCCTTAAATATAACAAAGGCTTTTAACTGTATACAGATGAAAGTCATAGAACTTTTCCACAAGCTTCAATAAAAAATCTTTGCATTTCTCCTTCTGCAATTTTCCACCTTGGAATTTTACTTTTCCATTAATTTTAAGTTGTTAGGAAGGGCTGAAAAAGAACTGAAAGCAAATTATGCTTCCCCTATCAATTCCCACTTTACAGTTGAAGGTCCTTCTCCCCTGAGTGCCTGGGAGGTGCTCCCACATACATGTTTCAAACACTAACCCATAGGATATACATCATAGCGAGACAGTTTTGGTGTCCCTAAGGCCACTGCCAACAATCAAGTACCTCAGCATACTGACCTGGCATTTCCAAGGTAACAGAGGTGGTTTGGGACAGAACTTGGACCCTGCCAGGAGGATACTGAGGTTGTAACTCAATCAGTGCATGCCTCCAACATAAAAGGCAGGTGGAGTTGGAAAAACACAGAGCAAAGTCAGAGAAAGCAAGGCCTATCCTGGCAGCACCCCAAAAGGATTCAGTGAAATGTACATAGAGAAATGGGAAGTGGTCCTCTCTTTCTTACAGTTAAATAGAAAGGTTGAAGCATGTGCTAGAGGCATGTATCAACTCCCCACACTGGTTTCAGCTTTTCCCCTTTATCATCATGCAATAATAGATGCAGTCCAGATTCTGATCCCCTTGCTGATACTGAATAGCATCCCTGGCTATGTCAATACAAAGAATTCAGTGTAATGCATCTGCAGGTGAGGATACAGCCTCAGTGGTCACTACATTGCTCTCCAAGCATTTAACTGGATATATAAATACTCTGTTCTGGGATAAGTGCTGCAAACTTTAACTTTGATTTGGCCAACTTACTTTATAAAGGGCGGTTTTGAGTTTGTTGGGGCTGTGCATGGAGTGACACTTCTAAGTCAGGACAGTAGCAGCCAATCCAGCACAATGAATACCTTGCAATCAAACAAATACATAACTCAAAATTCCTTAGTCTCCAGACAGTACAGAAAGTTGTAAGATAAGTGGAAAACATGTCCTTTCTTCCCTTATTTTATGAAAGGCAGTAGAGCCTCCTCTAACAGCAATGAGCCATTGCAATAAATCTAAACTGAGAAAGACTGTTCACTGAGCAAAGACAAAACAAGTTACTGTATATCACAGCAGAAGAGGGATCTAAAGATCAAAGGGTAAATACCATTTCCTGTAATGTGTTTTTCCAGGATACAGCTTAGTAAGCTCCTAAGTTGCTCTACAGTAGAGAAAAAAAGGCTACGAAAGGGTGGGAGAAGTGCATGTTTAGGCTCTGACAGATAAACACCCAGACACCAAAAATAGAGCCATGCTTGTGTAGTAGAAACAATGTCTCTACTCATATGAAATGACCCCTTTGTTTTTCTATCTTTCCCCCCTAGTATTTAGTTTGATATATTCTTCTCTCATATTAGATCTTTAGGATCCCTTGAAGCTAACAAATGAGAAGTGTGGCTCTGGATTCTAACCCCAACTGCAGGCCTTGTTTTGCTGCGAAGTGCAGCACTCACTTGATGGCTCCTGGTGGCCTGTGGATAAAGGCCATTTCACCACTCTATTCATAGCATGGCATATCGTTCTCTCCTTAAATATAAGAAACATCCTGTACAACATTGTAAGAGGTTGTACAGAGAGAACACATCACAAAAGAACAGCTATAAACACAAAAGTAATTGCAGTTTTGTAAGAGCTTTCTGAAAGGCTTCAAATTCCAGCTCTCTAAGTTATCAAAGTAAAGACTTTTTCTTCACTGCATTATATCATTTACCTATATTGATGATTTCTTTGCATTACAACGCTGATTTTCCCAAGAGATTCTTACAGAGTGACTGGAGATACTATGGATTCTCACAAAAATGCTGTGATAGGAAAAGCAACAGAAGTGATCTGGAGTCCTTCTCACACACTGAACCACTCAAAAACACCTCCCAGTACAGCTGCTCTGAGGGACAAAGATGCTTCTCCATTGCAAAGAGCAAAGATGGGGTAAGAGTAGATGTGGTGCCACTGCAAAGATTAAATGCCATACTTAACAGTGCCGGCTTTCAGCACACACGCAGCCAGGTGCTACAACAGCTTGAGGCCAGGCACTCAGATCCTCCTTCTACAGTGCCCACATCAGCAGAGTCACGGGAGAGCCCTGAGCAAGGACTCAGAGGCAGCACCTCCTGGGGAATGCTGAGTGGCCAGGAGGCAAAAGTCATTCTTGAAAACAATCACTGTGTTAGGACTACACGAACTTTTCTGTTTGCCAGATGAGCCCAGTTCAGCAATGAGAAAGATCTGACCCCAAACACAGGAAATAGAGCAAATTAATAATGGAAACCGATGTTACTAGCCCACTCAGGTGGGTGAGGTCTATTGTCTGAAAAATACAGAGAGTCCTGCAAAAGCCAGTCATAGTCTCTCTCAAAAGAAACCTGATTAAAACAGCCTTGCCTTCTCCTGTTCTATCTTTTCCCCCCTAGGAGGGAGAAACTGAATCTGTCCTGGTCTCCCAACACCAAACAATCAGAAAGGGCCACAGCTTGTGCTGGGCTGAGGCATACACAGCAGTGTTCGTCACAATTCAGAAGTCACCTTGTAGGCACTTTTCCCACCAGAGAAAAGAGATATCCCTGTGAGCACAAGGAAAATAATTCTTGCCATGTGGTAAGTGTGGGTGAAGTCTAACTTTTTCAAATGGTGACTACCACAGCCAGCCCAGAGCAAAGAGGGCTTGTTTGCTTGTTTTTACCCCAAAGCAAGAACCTGAGGTTTTTCATGATTTATCTGTTTTCCTCTGACAACTAGGGACTGCACTCCTTTTGTTCTGGAAGCCAAGGGCGGGTTTGTTTTGCATTCCCCTGACAACGAAAGCTCTGTGGCAGGTTTTCCTGACTCAAGAAACAAACTATTTATTTACTTCAGTGAAGAGAGACAGCTTCAGGTGTGCCCCAGAGGGAGATATCCCCGGTTTTGGAAAATGTTTGAGATAGAATTTACCCTCATTTGTCAGAGTAGCTGGCAGTGGCAGAGACTTGTCTGTTCTGTTCTTCACCTTATCAACTCTCCAAACCCTTAGGTACATGAGGAACCTTTCTAGGTGCTCCCCAGAGAGCCCTTGCAGCCAGCCAGTGCAGCTACACGGCTGCAGCTCTGCTGTGCCTGTCCTGTGATCACAGCCAAGAGCCACAAGGAACAGGAGGTCTCTCCTCCACCCCTGCTGTCAGCAGTCCATAAGCTGATGAGCCATTTCTTTCTGTCCATGTAACATCTGTCTTTAGAAGCACAAATGCACCCCTCAGACCTTACTGATAATGTTGATGAAGATGAACTGGCTTCACAATTAGCCTTCCTCTATATTCAAGCCACCAATAACTTGAACCAGTATATTTAAATATAATCCATGCAGAAATCAACATTTCTTCTTAGCTTTATAGCAGCTTTCCATCCACTGATTTTCATGCAAAGGGTTTGTTTTAAAGGATAAAAAAAACCACAAAAAAACAAGGAAAAACATTGTGAAATTAAAGCTATATTGAAATGACATCAAGTAAATGAAAATTAGTAAAACACAATGACATTGCGCATTGACATTAAGGTGTCTTTTTAAAATACCACAGCTACAATCAGTTTTGGCACTGGTTTTCTGTCTGAAGCCACAGTTTCTCCCTGGCTTTATTTTTAGTGTCTGAGCATTAAACAATTCAATCAACCACTTAACTCTAAGCATGTGAGTAGTCTCACCGAAATGAAAGTTAAATGCTTTCTGAATGTGAATTATCCTTAGTTCTCCAAAAGCCATTCAAATTGTATTTAAATGTAGAGAACTTTTAAACCTGCAAAAATCTAAAAGTAAACAATTTACTATCAGAGTTTATAGCAAGTACTTCAGCTAGGCAATAATGTTGACACTCATTGGCTTAGCTCTTTATTTTATAGAGAAAATGTACAGAAAAACTCACTCCATTTACCAGTCCTTTGGGAGACTTTCATTACTGGTCTTATATAACGGCAATTGAAGATAGAGACAAAATATTATTTAACAAGGTTTTATATGACAACATAAAGAGTGACTGCTAGCTGAGTGTTGATCCAGACGTGTTTCTGCCAAGGTCACTTCCCTGCCAAAATACACATCCAATAACCATACATAAATTTTATTTTTAATAAATAACCACTAAATGGTTGCATAAACAGAGTAAACTGTGGGTAACTGTAGTTTATAATGAATATCTGTTGTAGCAACATTAACCAACATCTCATACAGGCTGACTGCAAGTCAGTGTCACCGTCACCAGCTTGTTGGTTGGTGGCAAACCAAATTATGTTGGAACAGACCAGTGGTTTGCCTTGGTGAGAAATCTACATCCTTGCAACATCAGCTTTCTCACTCTTGAAGTATCCGTCATAGTTTTCCATTTCAGACATTTGGCTTTGGAAAGCTTAGAATTTATAAAGGAATAGTCACTAACCTGGAAAGTCACTGTGGCAAGACTGTTCCCTATACCCTGCCCGAAATATAAACATGCTTATGTGGAGGACGTGTGGTCTGAAGTCTGAAATAGGAGTCTGAGACTTAAAAAAAAGTCAGCTACCAACTCCTTGTGTGACCTTGGCCAAGTCTTTCAACACCCTTATCCTTCAGTTCCCTAACTGTGTGACTAAGAGAGGGATGCAGAGTGCTTTGTGAAGGTTATTGATTGATCACTGTTTGCAAAGCCTGCCGAGGTGCCACTGGGAAAAAGCATTAAACTGTATGTGTTTAAAGGATCGATGCATGTTATTACATTATTATTGAAATAATGGTAAATACATTGTATAAAAAAAATTAGGAGAAAGGAAGAGAAAAACAGTTGCAGACCAACCTGCAAAAGAAGAATTGTATTTGGTACGTGATGATCTGATCTTGTAGCAGCAGTCAAAGTGAGCACAAGGAGAACCTTTGCTAAGAAGGGCTCCAATGCCAAGGGCACTCAGCACCACCCAGAATTAGGCACCCTCACTCTTCTCAAGGATTTATTTGGGAGCCACCCATTTAAATCTTCACACTGGTGACCATTCATGCAATTTTCTTCAAAAAGCTGCCTTGTAATTTTCTTGTTACAAGATCATTTTTATTTCTATACTTTCTTCAGCCACATGTATATTTAGCTAAATTCTGATTTCCCACCCATGCAAATGCAAGGGGCATTTTACACTTTTCTTAAGTACTGACACATTTACGACTGTAATTTCTCTAAAATGTCATTCAGCCAAGATTGATTATTTGCTGCATAGTGAGTAGAGGGAAGAAAGAAAGGAGCTGTCAAGCATTCTTGCTTTTCTCTTTGGGGTGGAAAAATAAGCTTATCTTTGGAAAGACAGATCCTTTTATTAAAGGATGAAATGAGCAGTGAACAAATAGTACCAGGAATTCCAGTTATGCTGATACTAATAGAAGAAATAGTTAAGATGGCAGAGAAAAACCTTGTGTGTTCAAAGACTTCAAATGCATTTGTACTAGGTGGGTCTTGACCTAGTAAGACTCCATTAATTTCCTGGGGCTTGCAGATGCATGTGGTCCCCTCGGCATGATGCATTTAATCCACTGCCTCTCCCCCCAAACAATGACCAGGCCATGTTCTCACTAATTTATTCCATTTCTCAATCTTCCTCTTACATGTTATAATAGTCATTCTTACCTCCTTGTGGCCAGTGAACTTCTCCACTGGAAATTGTCAGTATATTCTACCAACATTTTCTTATTGGGGTACTGTAGAACTATTATATAATCAAGATTTGCAACAGGCTGCATAGAATATAAAAGTGCCTTTTCTCAAATATTTCTCTCTCAAAAACAACTAACAAATAAATCCACCTCTATTCCCCATGACTCAAATATCTGCAGTAACTGTTTAGGCAGATTAACAGGATTCCTTTCATTTTTATTGCTCTAATCCTTGTAAAATAATGGCCAAGGACCAGGTTCTGGTACCTTTGTTGACAGAAAATCTCATAGAAATCTGAGCAACCTCCAACTGACTTTGACAGCTTGAAAAGGCTATTAAATTAACCAAGTCATATCTGCAAATAACAAAAACCAAAATCCCAACAAATGGTTCAACACCTTTGCCACTGCTGTTAGAAAAACTGTACATTTATGTACAGCACAGTCTCCTACACTACAATGTGTGTTCAGTGTAATTTGACCCAGGAAAAACCACTACCTTGTAAAGCAATGCCCAAGTTCCAGCAAGTTTGGAAAGCATCTCTTTTCCACAGCAGCTCTCAGAGTCAAGCTCCTCCAGCCCCCCGGGTTGCAGCACACCTGACCAGCTCTCACAGCTGCTTTTAATCCCCAAATTAGAACACAGGTGGAGCTTGAGGCACTATAGCAAAACTATTTCAAACATTACAACCTGTGTGCCTTTCAAACACTGCCACTGGCCCTAGAGATGGCTGTTAAAAGTACTAAGGACTGGGAAAAGGCTCTTGAAGGAACAAGGAAGCACATTCACATCTTCTCTTTAGAGTGCTCTTTTTCACTCTGCATATTGTTCAGTCAAAACCTTCCAAGTCTCAAGGAGTTGTAAACAATACACAGAGAAAAATGAGAAGATATGAGAGCTTAATTCTAAGCTACTGCAAGGTGATTTCATACCAAACTAAGTAAAACAGAGCAAGTCTCCAAGAAAGGCCAGAGTTTATCACAGGTTGTGGTTTGACCCAGTTGGCTGACATTTTAACTCTCCATCTGAGCCTGAAACTTGGCAGATAACACAAGTTTCTTTCTCTCCTCTGTGAGGTATCCCATTTTCTCCAGAGCATTCAAACAGTTTGGCCTAAAGATCATTTCTGCTGCACGGACATGAACTGATCTGACAGGACAAATTACAACAACAAACAAACAAAAAACTTCAAATTAAAAGTGTGATATGAAAACAGCGCTAAAGCTGACTCACCATTAATGTTCTCCTCACAAATAAGTTGTTTCCTGCCCCAGCAGCAGGCACCAGCACAGGGACGGAGCAGGCGAGGCACTGCGTGGGACTGAAATGGGGCTCCTGAGCCCGGAGCACGTGGGGGGGTTCCCAGGTGGGGCTCATCAGGGCAATCAGGGCTCTCAGCCCTGCCCTTTGCACACTGGTACCGGCATTGAGAGGGCACCTGGGAAACACGGGCTGAGCCCCCCTTCAGCTCTTCCCCAGAGCTTCCCACCACCCCCAGTTTTAAAACAGTTTTTGCCTCTTTATTCCAACAGCCTTGCAATTATGCCCAATTTTGCAGGTATTGTTTTAAGCCTGACACTAACACGTGAATTTGATGCTGAACATAGAATCAGTTTAAAAACAAAAAGTGGGGAAATGGAAAATACCTCTTTTGTTATAAAGTGCATCGCACATCAATGGAGAGTTGTTCCCAAAACTTTTCTGTCCTTTGGAACCATTCAGGTCATGAGACTTTCACGAAATCCCTTCTCAAACTGTTTCCTGATAGCCAATTTTTTTTTGCTCTATTTCATAAAGGATGAATTTAGTCATAATCATGCACCCTTCAGCCATCCAAAAGTCCTCTCTCTTCTTAATATCTGGACCTTCACAGTATGCTAGACAGTTCACATATCCTCTTTAGTCATTGTTTCCTCATTCAGATATTTCTTTTGGAAAATAAACTTGGCAGGGAGCAGAAGACAGCTCTATTACCATCAAGCCTCCAGTGACTGCAACTGGAAAAAGAAAAGCTCTTTAGTTAAGTACTTCAGTGTGCAAATAACACATTTTGGAGTTAACAGCAATCCCCAGAGTGGTGGTTCTCAGAAGCTCTGTAAGTGGAAATCTCACTCCAGGACAGAGGAGGAGCTTTAACCAGCTTAGGAACTGAGAAGGAAGATAGTGTTTTCTCATAACTAAAGTATGAGTCAGATCATCTGAAGCTTCTCCTGCCTTGGACATCACACTACTGTGTGGTCTCCTGTGCCTTTGTTTCCCTATCTATGAAATGTACTTATGGGAATTTGGCTTCTTTTTTTCTCTCTTAGTTTTTTTTATGAGTCTCAGATTTCAACCATGGGGCAAACAAAAATTTGGGGGCAAAAGGATACCAGAAAGTTCAAAATGCCTTGCACCCTAAAAGCATCAGCTCATGCATCACATATACAGTTCAAATATTTATGGAATTAAAAGTATCCTCATTCTCATTTGATGAAGAATAAGCAAAACACTTCCGAAACTCATGGAAGAAGGTCTGTCAAAAGTCTGTAGGGTGGTGGTAATATTCCAGTGTTAAATGTGAAGTGAACAGGAGAATGAAAACCTGGCAAATGATGCAATGGACTGTTTCTTTTATCTCCATCCAGCACAGGAGCACTGATATAAGTGGTAGCTGGGCTGTGAGTGGAGTACCTGATTTGGAATCACTCCTGGTGCACGTTTCAGCACCACTGTGCGAGGTTGGTATGACACCGACAGACTGGTTTAGAGGAGATGAGAAGCCACATTTCATTTCCCTAATGACTAAACAGTTCCAGCAACCACAACCCTCACCAGAACCTAAACCCCAGGGTAAATTTTGTACTGAGTTTGCAGCACCCATCCCTGCTCATTCATCACTCACTACAGATGGGGTGTCTACCAACCATCTCGGTTGGCATCAGTACAGAAAACCAGCTGCAGGGGTTTTGTCATGACACAAATTACACAGTGAGATCTAGATGAACTGCAAGAAATTGCAGCTGGATTTCCAAAGCTACATGGGAAGAAAACCAGAACAACTTTCTGTAAGCCAAAGGGAGATTTCTCCACTCTCTTATTTTCCAGGGCTAAAAAACTAGAATAGAAACTAGTTTTGACCAAGATGAACCTTATGTGATAAAGGCACAGGGCCATACCATCCACTGCCTCCAGTCTGCTTCTTGAGTTCCTGCTCCTGGTTTTTCACAGCTGAACGTAGGTGCCAAAATGTTTTTCAGGAACTGAGAACTCTATGCCAGAACTGAGAAAGGCAAATTTACCGCTCAAAGGAGATGCTCCTTGCTTGAGAAAGTATTTCAGAAGAGATAATTTTTTCTTGACTGCCCCAGCTCCAAAAGTCTTGGTTCAGACAGTCTTTTCTAAGCCCCCACTTGTTTGATTACAGCAGTATAAGGAAACCTGGCAAATCCATACCTCACGTCCTTCCTGACAGCCTTTGTGTGAGTTAAAGCAGTACAGTGCGTGTAACCCGAGTTCATCTGCAGGCTCTTTCCTATCACTACTGAACCATCTAATGCCAGACAGTGAGAGGTGGGATGGAGCCACGCACTCAGTACAGTCTCCTTAACCACACACAGTGACTCCTTTTCCTGTGTTACTTTACTACCTTTTGTACTGCATCCTGTAAGAAACTATGCTTAATTTTGCAGAAGTGCACAATTATAAGGATGAACTGGACAAAATCTCTAATCTTTCTCTGTTCAGTTCATAAACTATCATGTGAAAACTTAGCAAAAATTGTCCTCTCTACAAAAAGGACTTGCAAGTTTAACACTATTGTTGACCAGCCTGAAACTCAATAGCAGCCCACTAAGAAGAACAATTGTAACACCTGCCTACACTACATCTGTCAAAAATATTATTATCCCATGAGTTTATGTTTATGCTCAACTATTTATACTAGAAGGAGGAAAGCCACCAAGAATGTCCCTCACCTTTTGGCAGATTTACAATGGGAAATTGAGTTCTTTCTTCAAAGTTATGTGTAGGAAGAAACTCATTTGTCTCTGCTCTGAAATGAAAGCACACCTGATTACCAGTCTAATCAATCATGCCTCTTGCATTTATCTAGTTTGGTATGGTTTGTGTTTGTATGATACTCTTTTTATTATAAAGAATTCAGACTCCTATGTGTAGTCAAAACCAGTTCATCAATGCACAAAACAATCAATAGCTTGTGTAAAGAGGCAGCAGTGTTATTACTGCTCAGTGACCAGTAACACTGAGTGAATGAGGTGCAGACTCCTACAAACTCCTCCATGAAACTGGTTAGATTTACAAACATGAAAGTACAGCGGTAAGATCTTTTGAACTGATAAATCAGAGAAAGTTTGCTGAAATTATTCCAGTTCATAGTATGGGGGTTTTTAGCATCAGTTTTCTATATGCACCTCCCTGTCCTACTACATGCATAAAAGATGCTGTAATATGTGACATCAGTACTAAAGGACTATTATGTAAATTTTATATAAATATATTTCTGCTGCCATTAGTAGAACTACGACAGCAGAAAACAAGCGTAACAAAGACAAATCAAGTGCCATATGGACACATGAAATTGCAATGAAAATTAGCATCTCCATCTAGACAAGATAACTGACTCATCCGTAAAGACATTATGTACTGAAAGTAATAATTTTAATGAAGAAAGGAGGAGTAAGTCTTTACATTGGAACTGAAAACAAACAGTAGTAAAAGCAGTAAATTGAGCCAATAAAGTCCAGCAAAAACATGAATCATCCAACCCAGCAAAAAATATTTGAAAAATACTGAGTGGGAACATGCCACAGAGACCAAGATGAGACAAAGTAAACATGTCATGTGGAACAGATGCTGCAAAACAATGGCAAAAATAATTATATGTTAATCAAAGCCTCGAGAGAAAAAAAAATCAATATATTGGCAAGTATCAACGCAGCTGCATCTGGTTTTGAACAACAGAATTTGCAAAAACCTCACCTGCAAACCCAGCCACGGAGGAGATGCAGGTACAACCTATGCCAATAACTCCTATACAGATATCTCTAGCTTGCTGACTGACAGTGTCTAACACAGCTGAGTATCTGAATTCATGAATGAAAACATTCACCTATTCATAAATAACTTCCAGGTACATCATTTGCTGCCAGCCTTTGTATCAGAAGGGGAGTGATGAACTTCACCTTACCACACTATACTTCCTAATTAAGAAAACCAAAGTTAGCTGCCTAGACCACACGGTCAGTCTTCAATCTTCATGTGTTAGAAGATGTTGGCAATGTTAAACATGAACAACCAAGGGAAAATTCTTGTCCAGTAACAGATGAGACCTAATTCATGAGGCCTGAGTAGTACATATTTAAGTCAGGAATTACCACTCAATGTAATGCCTCCAAAAATGGAATCTCAGAAGAGAAAAGCATTAGAGCAGTGCAAAATATTCCCAGTTCAGTTAAAGATGTTAACAAGTGTATATGTAAATATGAAATTTCAGAGGGTCTGAAATTTAAAAACACATTCAGATGGTTAGAGTTATCTATAATCTGTAGTTGTCTATGATTATGAAACACAGGGAAAGCAAAATTGAAGTTCAGCAGGGCATAACTCAGTTTCTTTTGTTTCTGGAACCAGAAATTGGACAAGCCTTTAGCACTAATGCAACACTAGATTTAACCTGAGGGAAATATATTCTCATTTTTATAATGCTGCTGTAATGATTATGTATCCTAAACTACAAAGTCCCCACAAACAGAAATATAGAAGACTGAGGTCTGACCCCTCCTACCTGAGAGCCTGAAAAATAATTGCCTTCCTAAAACTGATTAATTTTTACAAGAAACAATAATGAGGGAGTTTTGATCAAGCAGAAGCAGAATATCCACAGCAGACAATTCCCACCAGGAATTAATGTTCCTCAGAAAAAAGAAGTAATTTTTTATTTCCTGTTTTTTCTGCTATTAGAAGTTAGCCTTCCTCTCTTTTTCAGAAACCATAGAAAAATGGCTTTTGCTCAGCTTTACCTTCAGCATGGCAGAGGCTCAGGCAATAAATGCAGACAGTAAGTCTCAGAGTAAGAACACAGCAAAAGACAGCTATGGATGGCTCAGAGGAGGAGGGGGAAAAAGGCTGGGCCAAACATAGCAAGTTTAAAGACTGATTCTGCCCTCTAACCATAATGATTTGGAATACTAATAAGGGTGAAGCTAAGCAATGCACACAGCTGGAGAAAACAGCATCATGTGACCATGCTTATGCTCTCTCCACATACATGTACTCATAGGCCCACATACCAACATCTTTAGAGAAAGCATTCATGTGAACAGGATTTCATTACTGTTCTAAGCCATCTTTAGCCAAATTTTCTCAATATTTGAAA
>VXBT01007138.1:460267-587058 GCA_013400235.1 Oriolus oriolus | reverse complement strand
AAAAAAAAGAAACAGCCAGAAAGCTTCAAATCTGTCAGACCAACCTATAAAAAACCAGAATCAATCCAGTAGAACAGCAAACTTTAATGTATTCAAGTGCTTTGCTGAATTAAGGTGGAAGAAAGTGTTTATGAAGCTTTCGGCCCTATTCTGCTACTTTCAAATGTTGTACTTGCAACTGACTGGCAGTTGAAACATCAGATCCCTATTCACACCTAATATTATAAGTCACCTGGTAAAACGCAAATAAAACTAATTAAATGCCATAGCTAATTTAGTTAGTCACTTCTTGCAAGCTGAATGAAAGAATACATCTAGTACATGAACTTGTACATGAAAAGTCATCCCTCTGCAATAAAACTTTTTTTTTAACCTCCTGAGCTGGACCCAGCTGCTTTTCATACATCTATAACAAACTTTGTGCCAAATGAACTGCTTATATATTTTTCTAAACAAGCCCCACTTTACTTTTTCCAATCAGTCCAGACAGATGGCAAGTAAAGAAAACACTTTAGTGTCAATCTGGTGGAGACCGTCACTGAAGTAATTTTGCCAAGAAAAAACAGACTAAACATTAATGAGGCCAAATAGAGAAGCTTGTTTTACAGGCTGGAGGTACTAGATTTCTCTGGACTTACAGAAATTCAATAGTAGCTTTAAAGTGCTTGCAAGGAAACACTTCTCCACTTTCCTGCAGCACATAGCAACCGTATTCTAATTGGGGTAGCAATGTTCAGTCTACACCAGCAAGAATGGGTATTACATTTCTAAAAACATTGGCAAGGAAGTGTTTATATTCTTTTTTTTTCCCTTCTTGATGTACACAAAAGTTTTTGCACCTTTGCAATGATTATATTTTCCACTACAAAGAATGAACTTTGTGGAATTTGCCTATGATGTTACAAAGTCACTCCTATTGAAAGCCTTTGCTGTTCAGCTTTTGAACGCTATCTGAAATAATACCACACTGGTGCACAGGTATCGACTCCAGCCTAATCTCTCTTGCACCTGCTTTTGTGCATGTATCTAATAATGCCAAGAAAAAGGAAAGAAGATTAAGGAAGATCCAAAATAAAAATTCTCTTTGACAAGGTGCTTGTTTTGACTTGTCAAGGCACTACAAGATTTTTGTCTACAAGACACTATTCAAGTTTGTATTATCTATGTCTTGCAAGTGAGATGCAATTCCCTCCAACTGCAGCACTTTCATTGCTTATCACACGCTAAGACCTGACCAGATACAATGATGACTGAAGCAAAATTAGCCTGAGTGCAGCATAAAAATCTGTGATTGCCTCAGGAGGTTTCAGACAGGTTGGTTACATATCCTTGGCATCCAGGCCTCTTCAACAATGAAAGGATCAGTTAAGCAAGAGGTACAGAGTGCATAATACAAGTTTTAAAAGAGTCACATCACTTTAAAAATTCATCACAGGGAAACTGCCATCAGTTATCTTTATGTCTCAAACTTGAGGCTTTCTGTACAAAACAATTACTTTAGGTGCTCTGACACTGTTTTTACTGATGTTTGAGATTCTCTTTCCTATGAAGGGGAAAGGCTACTTGATAATTTGTAATTCTGTTTTTAACATGTCTTAACTCCATGAGAAAAGAGTGAGCACAAAGAGTCCATGCACTATTCCCATCAACACTACCTTCATCAGTAACTGGTGCAGTTGCTCTTGTGTCAGGAGAGACCTGTAAAGTGTTTTGAACTATCAAGGCAGAATTGTATTGAGCAGTTTCCAATGGTCAAGAAGATCCAAAGGTAAAATGGGCTCACTGTATTACATTTCTCACAGCTTTCACCTTTCATTCTTCAGCACTTCTTTTGTAATGCTCATTCCTCATCTTGTCTTTTTTAGTACAATGGCTGGTAAGTATTTTCCAACAATACCTAGCCATTTGAGGATGAATTGCCAGGTTTCCTTCCTCTTCCGTACAGCTTAAGCAGTGGTCCAGACTTCAAGGAGGACAGCATGTTGGATGGGAAATATCTGGACATACAAATTGCTGTGTGAGGAGCACTGTGGATATTGTGGCAATGTCTGGTGGGAGCGTAGCTCTTTAAAAAAGTCTTACCCTACTAATACTGAAAATTATTTTGAAGTCTAAAGAATCATGAACAGATTGAATTATTTGCCTTGACTAGCTTGTTTTGGTGTTGGTTTGCCTTATTTCCCCACAAGAGTATTTAGTTTATCAATGTATTCACCAGACACTGCAATTTCATGCCAAAGCAGATACAAGTCTAAAGAAGAGGATCTAAAGATACAGATAAAGATAAATAATCAGGGATGAGTTTAAAAGATATATCCAGAAGACAAAGCTTCAAAAGATGCTGTTAACTAGATTGCTTTGTGCTAAGGACATTCAGTAAACAGATTATCTCTAATAAGCTTATCCTGTATTAAAGCGCTAAGGAGCCGATGCTGTGATAAGACCTTTTTCAAAGGCAATGAATTATAGACACACAATCTTATGCAGGGAGCAGAGCAAGCTTTCCCTTCTCCCACAGTGCTGCTCAGTGGCTCCCTGCACACACTCTAAGTACTGATGAACACAGACACATGAGTTAAGTCAATCTGGGAAAAGCCAATAAAATTAAGTATTAGAAAACAGTTAGGATAAGAAAAAACCTCACTGCTCTCAAAGCCACCTGTAGAATTTTCTGCACTTTCACAGAGGCACGGGAAGAGCAAACCCAGTGTAAACTTTGCCTGAGAGCAGAAGTGTTTTCCTGCAGGTATTTCAATCTGGAATAGTGACATAGAAGTTCCACCAAGAAACCCAGATGTCAATAACCATGTAAGGACAATGGCAATAACTGCAAAACTCATCCAAGAATTGCAATATGGTTTTCCTTTCACTACAATTTTAAAATCAAGATAATGATCAGGCATACAGAGGCAAAAATTACATTAACAGAAGTTGCCAAAAAGACAAAATCAGTGAAATCTATGGTATTTACAATATTTTTTTTGAACTGGGAAATGCATTAAGACTTGTGTAAATCATGAGCAAGCTTCTAATTTTCATAGTGCGAGAGGTCACACTATTTCTGGGGCTCTCAAGCATTCAGTTCACAGAGAAGTCCCTAGACATATTGCATTTGAATTCTGAATACAGAAAGCATCATCCAATTTGTTAAAAATGTTTCTACGACTGCAGTAACAAAGTCAGCATTGATACAACATCATTTGCTGCAAGCTATAAGGAAATCATTCCATCACTTCCAGCATACACCAACGCATACTTGGATTTATGAAAAGGTCAGGGAGCAAAGAAATTCTCAAACCAGTGAAAAACATGTGAAATAATCAGAAGGATGTCTAGGTAATAAAAGAAGATTACAAATGCTGAAAGAGCAGTAGACAGGCACAATAAAGAAAGGAGGCTGGTAAACAGAAAGATTTGGGAAAGTTGAGGCAATTACCCACTAAGAAGTAAATTCTTGAGTCATGTTACAAATCAGCATGTCCTACCAAATCTAAGTAAGAATGTGCCAATTAGCAGAGCAAACATTCCAGTTCAGAGAATATCTGCCTGCAATGGCCTGTCTTGGAAGGTTAAAGCACCAGGTTTGAGCCGTGGACTCAGACAGTGATACCAGGGCTCCAACCGATTTTCAGGGTATCTTTTCAGAGTCTGATTAGGCACACAGCTCTAATGATGGCTGAGAGACTGGCTGTCATGCAAAGTGGTAAAAAACAGCCTAGTGTTTCCATAAGTTTTCACTATGTATTTTTCCACCCTCCAGAATAAGCATGTTTGTGAAACACAAACCGTGTAACCTTGTTGTCGTGGATAATGCATTAATTATACAGTTCTACAATTAGCAGCTTCAACTTAAAAATAAAAAAAAAAGTTCACAGGTTTGCAGGCTGTCACAAGAAAAATCCACAAAGTGTTTCTTTCTGTTTACTTAATTTGCTTGTGAAGTTGCTGTAGAAAGAGAAAAATAATGATGCATAGAAAAAAAATCCTCCAGAGAATCCAGCCATTGATTAAAAAAATGTTAATTAAGAATGCCTTCAGAATGATATCTAATTTTGCACACAGGGAAAAAAGCATCTAAGAGAGAATTAAAGGCAAGTCCCATGATATAGATGCTTTGGTTTGGATTAAACTGCTAAAAGCCTCAGACTTTAAACACCATAGAAAAAAAAATACCCTGTATATACCAGAGGGAGTATTAGCATTGTAAGGAAAAAATTCTATACAATGTGATAGTTTATAATTGCAAAGGCAGTGGAAATAAGAGGTTTAATAAATCACTTTTCCTCCAATGTTTTTGCCTTTAAGAGTTCTCTCCTTTTCAGCTAAGCCCTTATTTAAACTTCAACTGCAGTATAACAAATCTTTATTCTGCAAGCTTCACTGTCTGGCAAGTTGTTGGAGAATGAAATCTTGATCTATAAATTAACTCAAAATCTACATATCTAAAAGTACAGCACATGCCCTCAGGCATTTAAATCCCATAGGTGGTAGATCGGACCTAATGGTTGCCACCATACTCTTCATGCTGAGCACCCTCGGGACAATATGAATCCCCTTCCCCATAAAGGGAATAGATCAATAAAGACCATCAGGATCCATGAGCTGACTGATCACCCAGAGTGTAAGGGAAGGATGAACATGCTGACACATACAGAAAGTAGATTCACATTTGTGAGTGCATGCAAAAGATCCATATGGGCAGATAAGTACAGGCTGAGAGTGTTTGAACTGAATTTCATTGCTCTCCCAAATCTTACATGAACACAGGACTGTAACAAGAGGATTAATAGCCTCCTGCACACATTGGTTACCACACACCACATCATGCTGACAATCCATACACATTGCACAAGTGAAAAAGGAAATGGCTGATGCAGAACACATTCCAAGGGTTTCATGTTTGTGGAATTTCTCTTTTGCATTAGGCAATTCCTTTATTTCAGTAATTCACAAAGAGGTTACACATGCATCCCGAAAGGGCAGACTCGGCCAAAACAAAATGCTCACGTGAGCATCTTTATTTCGCATCATAGATATAAAAACATCTCCAACCATGCCAGCATATGCTCACCATCAAGGAGAAATGTGCCCCAGATTTTTTTCTTCCTAAAAAGTGGGCAACATAGCCACAGAGAGGGCTGGCCAGTGAAACTATGCATATATTTCTTCAACATGGGTTTCTGTGGAAATCCTATCAGCAACTCTGTCTGGTTTCTTACAGTGATTCATCACCATGCTGGCCCAGGAGGCCAGAATGATGTAAACTAATCTGGAACTTTCAAGGAAGCATAAGGAGCATTGGCACAAAGCTCTCATCAAATTTCATTTATTGGCTAACTCATTTAGACTCCTCCAAAATCCCCAACATAAACTTTAAATTTTAAGCACAGGTAAACGTTGCCTGCTAACCACTAACTACTGCCAAAATAACAATTGCTGCTTCTGCTAATTCTCCTTTTGTGGGTATCAGTGGCCTCTGGGGAAGCAACCAAACAGAGATGCTAATATTGTTTATAAAGCCTGGGAGCGGCCAAGCCAAGCCCTTTGAATCCAAATAACCCTAAACTTTGAGCTCAGAAAAAGAATAAAAGTCAAATTTTATTTCCAGTTCTAGATCCTTCCTTTAGTGAGCTGAGCACAAACCAGATCCAATTGTCTTTCCTTTTACTAACAGCAGATCCTGCTGTAGCAGCAGGGCCCCGCTGAGAGAAAAGTGAGGGTCCAGAATTTGTGCAAGTCTCTGCCTTTGAGGATTTGATTTCTCATACTCATACAGTAACTTAGCAGATCTACAGGTAGGTATAAAAAATTCTCATTATGGCATTTAAGGAAGTGAGAAGAAAACTGTTAAGATAAAGGGCACCTTCATCTGAGGTGCATAGAAATAAAGTCTTTGCAGTTCAAGGGAATGTAGCTGAAATACTCTTGTAAGGGGAAAAAAAGAGGAAATCTTCAAACTCCATGTGCAAAAATGCCAAAATAGAAACATTTTTGGGCTAACTCTCATATGCAGACACATTCTTTGTCATTATTTTGCTTGTATAAAGGAAATTTCAGTGAAAGCTCAGCCAGTATAAAATCCTTCAGTACTGCCACAATGCTAATGATTTTCCAAGCACCCAAACTAAAAGCACCTGATTTTTTTTTTCAAATTACCATTGCCCATTCTTTCTCACTGAGAACTATGAAACAGAGGCCTAAGTCTCCAGATTCTGCTACTAATTAGTTGTGGGCATAAAAAAAAATTATTTTGAACACATGACAACACTAGGGAGGAAGAGGGATCACAGTCATAAAAACTCCAAATTTGTTAAACTTAATAAAAACCAAAATCAGACATTAAAAATATCAGTAAAGAAGTTAAGTTGAGAGTATGAAAACCAGACCCTTTTTCCTCAGTTAAGATCTTCAGATCTTCAAAGAATATTTTATAATGCTACTTGTGCTATAAATTCTTTTAATCCCCCCATCACAGGTGTTACCTCATCTGTATTGTTATACCAGCAGTGACACAACCATACCTTACAATAATCCCTGCACACCTTAGGACTGGATATTTCAAGTAAGCAATTCTTCATGGCTTAGATATATACATAGAAAACAATCTTAAAACTTCTTAATTCTGTATTAGTTCTTTCTCTTTAATTCATTCAGACATCTAAGAATAGCATACGGGATAAAGAGATTCAAATGTATGCAAATGTATATATACATATTTACACAAATACAGCTGAAGTTGAATAGATGCGATCCAGCAGAATGGATAGGAAACAAAATACAGTTGCCAGCTTCTACTACAGTAATAGTCCCCAATGGTAGGGGAAAAACATGAACTAGTGCCATCATCTCCAGATTGTGACCATTGTTTCTGGTCATATGACCCCAAAAACTCTTTTTTTCAGTGCCAGGACACTCACTGCACTGATATCAGTATCAAGTTATATGTTATTTAAGGAATTGCTTGTCTTTTAGAAGAAAAATGAAATATTAATTTTTTAAGTGGTCTGTTTTTACAGTGTTGCTCATTAAGTTCATTCTTTTGGTTGCCTTCCCATAGCCAGGGGGACAAGGGACTACACCAGCTAAGAGCACAACAGGAATTACCAAGGCTTGATCATGGCTTACATGATGTCCTGCTAGCATAGGAAAGATCCAGTTCAGAAATTGTCTAATACTTAGAAAGACACCACTGCACTCTCTCTGTGAAAACCCCACACACATCTGCCACAGGCTTACTTGCTGGTACCCCTCACAACACCAGCAGCTTTGCTTTGTTTTCTTCTGCATCTCATTCCTTTAGTGCTGCTTTTCAGATGGGCCATCTAGGGGATCCCTTCTTTACCACTCTTATTATGCTTCCAAAGCCATTCTGAAATCAGTCATTCTGGAGTCAAAATGATTCAGATACAGTCTTTTTTTAATTATTCCGAAACTGGTTACCTAAACAGCAAACAAAAGCCATTGCCTCTAAGATCCATTGCTCTGTGGAGTATGTCACGCAGTATAGCTCATCTCAGATCCATATATGAGTGACCTTCTCACAGGATTGGTCCATGACTGTTGAGACTCATGTGCCAATAAGCAAAATAAAGGAAATACCAAACCACTAACTGCTTAGTAATTTTTAAATGAAAAGCCAAGATTGAAAGGAGGATAAATATTTGCATCCCCCATTCTCACCATTCCCCTGCTTACCTTCTCTCAAACCTCAGCAAATTTTTCACAAGCAGAAACAGCAGTGACGCCAATTCTGTGAGCGTGAACACACTGAGTCAGCAAAACGTAGGACAAAACCTCTTTCTTCTCCATGTTGTTTAGAATCAAACAAAGGAGAAGGAGGCACGTGTCCTTTCCAAAGGACACCTTCTGTTAGAAGTAAACAATGCTTTAATATTAAACAAAGCTACTGAAGAGCAAAAAGAAGTAACTGTTTACACACCTCTCAGCGAAGAGGTAGAAGCACGCGGCAAAAAGATGCCATTCCCCCTTTCCCAAAACAGATCCTGCCCTTTGTGCCCTTTGCTAGCCAAGCCCACAGGTCTCTGCTCCTGGCTCTCTTGTCACACACAGGAACAACGTATGGCAGATGAAAGGAGGTCACTGCATGGGACTTTCCAGGATACTGAAGGACTGCTCTGCCCCTAAGGAGTCTGTCCCCAGTGCCAGGACTGACTAAAGGGACTCAGCTTTGCCTGAGGCACTTGAACAACACAACCCTTTGGCCATCTCAGCCAGCTGGTCAAAACCCCTCCAACTGGGAGCAATGAGGCCATGGTGCTTCTCAGAGGGGCCGCAGCAGCACCCTCTCGGTTTCTTTGCTGGGATAACTGTGGCTTTACAAGCTGTCATCTTGTGTTACAGAAGGGCTTCAGACTGCCTGGGCACATGGTGGACTCTAGAACCCATCCTTGCTATTAGAAAGCACAGGGTCATCCGGGAACACATACAAAAAGTATAGGAAATTTGAGAAAAAGGACACTACAAGACTGTGTGCTGAAATTGGAAAAGCTGTAAATTCATTCCTTAAACTGCTTTTTCCAAAGAAGCCAACAGCTTTGCTCTGCCCTCAACACACCTCCTAACAGGCCTGCTCAGTGCCAAAGAGAAGCTGCTTTCAATCACAGGACTCCAGAGTTTTGCTGCCCCAGGAGAAACAACACTAACTGATTTTTAAACCTATGAAAGAAAATTAAGGCAGGAGTCACCTTCTCCCACAAGTCCCACCACAAATTCCTGCAAGTGGGAAACAAAATAAAGCATTAAGGAAATTAAATTATATTGAAAAGCTGAAATAAAAAAAAAATTGAAGTCACCATGAAATGGTAGAGTTCAAGATCCCTGGGAAAGTGAGGAGGGCACACAGCAAGCTTCCTGTCCTGGACTTCAGGAGAGCAAACTTTGCACTCATCAGCAATCTGCCTAGTAAGTGTACAAAAGAAAAAAGCCCTGAAGGGAAGAAAGGCCTAAGAAAGCTGGTTAATATTCAAGAATCACCTCTTCCAAACTCAGGAGGGAGGCATCCCAAGAAAGAGGAAGTCAGGTAAAAATGCCAGGTCTGTGTGGACAAACAACAAGCTCCTGGACAAACTCAAACACAAGAAGGAAGTCTACAGAGGCTGGAAACAAGGACAGGTGGCCTGGAAGGAATACAAAGAAATTGCCCAAGCAGCCAGGGACTTTTAAAAAATATTACACTCAATAAGTACTTCTTGTGAGCTCCAAAGCACCAGAGAGCCATCATCAAAATTACACCAGAAATGCAGTTTAGAATCGCATGGAAGATTAATATTTATTGTGAATCCTGTTTTGACAAAAACATCTTTCCATGTTCTCTAATCCTTTTTACAGTCCCCTAGCACACGTCCTGACAACCTTTGGGGCACACTAGAGCATGAGCATTTACCAGTGTTACACCACCACTTTACAGTTCTCTGTTTAGACTGCAAATACAATTTTGTTGATGCTGCATGAGCTGCATTTTAAGGCTACAGATTTCTGGGTACTGGCACATACTTGATCACATGTTAAATCAGACAGTTGCATGCTCCCATCTGTGCCACAGAAGATTCTAATCTTTCTTGGGTAGGTAACAGTTTTATCTGACAAATATTTTCAGAACGCAGCAGCTGAGCTACCATTTATTACCATTTCCCAAGAGGGATTTGACCTTAGGACCTCATGACATTCTGCAGCAGGTACTATTTCCACATATGCTGCTTCAGTCGTGAACAGTGTTACAGAACTGATGTTTCTAAGAGAAATTTACCTTGCTATGTTTCCAAAATCATAGATATGCTATTGGAAGATATATCTGTCAATTTTAAACCAGTGTATTTAAGAGGTCAGTGAATATTATAGTATTGTATGTTTTCATTTAGTTCAAAGCACAAGCATATGCAATAATTTTCAAGGAATAGAAAAGCATCCAAGGAATCAAAAACCAGATATTAAAGTCAAGTATACTACTGCTGCAGTGAGAGGAATGGGAATCAGGAACACATGAGCCTTGCTTTTTAGTGGGGTTTTTATCACTGCAGTATCAATGACCTTGGTGACAGAGAAGAGCTGCACTGAGGCATTACTATATATACAACAATCCCAGGTTAGACTTTCTGTGGGACGCAAGTTACTTACATGGAAAATCCAACATTTAATCTCTCTCAGCTTCCTCAGATGTGAAGCTGGCATAACAGGTATTTAATTTATTATCTATCTCCAGAATGTGTTCAGTAATGCTAAAAAAAGGAAAATGTCATGAGTTTTAGCAAAGAAAAACTATTTAATTCCGCTCTCCCTGACAGATAGCTCTACCCAGTTCTGACCCTCACACTTCTGTCTCCTTACTCATTCATTGAAATCCTGCCAGATTACATTTTAGAACAGTTTCTATTTCAACTGGACATTATAAACATTTAATTATTGTCACCCAGTGACAACAATCTCATGTACTGGAGTTCCAGTGTCTGTATGGCATTTTCTGAAATAATATATAACTGCTCTTTAGACATAAACTGTCTACCTCCTGCTCTTTTTAGGCCAGAACTTGTAGTTCCTGGGCAAAACTCCCACTGGAAGATTTTGCATTTCCTATGTACGTCAGTTGGTTGATACCAGCTCCCATGCTGGGAATTAATAGTGCACTGTGTCTGCTGGGCCTAAACTCTCCACTGAGCAATCTAAGGCTCTACTGGGTATGACAGCAGGTTCAGTCCTGCAATTTCCTGTATTTCCTAAGTGCATCTGGGCCACAGTTACATCATGAACTATCTCTTTTCTGGTTCGTGTTTGTTTTGGGGGTTTTTTTTACACCAAGAGTTACAGCCTTAGTAAGTACAAGTTGGTGCAGATAATCAAGTCAGTGAAAATATCAATAAAAATATAACTCGAACATTAGCCCTCCCTTTTTTTTCCTTTTTGTAATGAAAAAAAAAGCTTCAGCCAGAGATGGGCAGTTAGATCATTATTAACTAATATCAGCTAGGCCAATGACTTCTTGTTCATGTACTACTTGTTCCTTGTCTTTAAGGGTGAGACAACAGGGTATTATTTTTACATTCCATATAAATGTTCCCCGAACAAGGGTGGAAGCTTGGAGTCACTGAGTCACTTTTCATTCCTGATAAATTCAAAAGGCAGCACAGCATCTGACTGACTAGCTCAAGCCTGTTTTCCAGAGATACACTTAAATGGTGTTGAAAAATCACATCAGGAGGAATTACTAGGTACTTTGGACTTTGGAGCTCTTGAGTTTGATCCAAAGACTGTCCTTGACTTCCATAACATTTACACTGGATTCCTCATGAAGAGTATGAACAAGGATTTAAGAACCCGAATTTAAACATCCCTGCTCTTTAAAGTCTTGGGCTATATCTTTCCCTTAATCCATTTCTCTTTGCTTACAGAGCTGGTGTGAAAACCTTATGGCATGTCTACACTATACAATGCAGAAATCCCTGCACCAGCTGGTGTGAGTACCCAGCATAGCACCATGCTGAGCCATTAGCCTGGGTCCTGGGAGTAGTATAGATATATTAGCATGGCATTACGCCCAGGCTAATGAGCTCAGGCTAGCTCTGCATTATACTGCTTTGATCCAGAACTAGCTCCTCCGCAGCTCACACAGCCCCTCACTGCACAGAGCACGCTTGTCTCTGCACCGCTGAATGTTATCTGTTCCACACATCACAGGCCTGCTCCTGCAGACCCACTGCTGTTTGAGTGCCGTGCCTGTCTGAATTCTAAACACTCCAGTATGCAAAAATGTCTGCTCCTAAGCTGAAACTTATTTATCTATCCACACACTGCAATCTACAAATAAACAGAGCACCTGCATCTCGCCACATTTCCCATTCAATACTGACTACATCACGTGCTTACATTGTGACTGAAATGTGGAGTTTTAAATGAATCCCAGTATTCATCTGTTAGCTCTTTTGCCTTTAGTTTTGTGTGGAGAGGCAAGAATTCTGCATTTTAGTTTCATCACCCAGGTCTAAACATTGCTTCTTAAACCAAAACTTACATATTCTCTCTCTCTTGGCAGAAGCTCATCTCTTGAATAGAAGGGAGTAGATCACTGAAATAGAAAAAAGCGTCATTGGCAAGACAGGTTGACTGACAGCCACTGCAATTAACTAAAAGATTTCAACTGCAATGTATTTCTGTGTCATGGGCAACAGTAATGATTAGAGGGACGTGCACATATATGTATGTAACTGTATTTGTTACTTAGCAGTTATATCATGTCATCACTCTTAAGAGATTTCTTTCTTCCTGCTTACCTATTCCAAACGACCAAACATATGTCTTTGATCTGCCTGAAAGGATAAGTATCTTACCAAGGGTATGAGCACATGAATAGCTAAGTAAAGCTCCTGACACAGCAGATTTGCACACACCTAAGACAAAGGCTAAATGCTGAAATGGAACAATCAGAATAAAAAACACTGAAAGGAGCAAACTTGTAATTACTAACAGGAGCAACATCCTTTCCTCATCAATCCTCAGGCGTGCTTATATTAAGCCATAAAGGGTTAGACAATTCTGGAGGGATAGTCTTTCAGGGTTTTTTTGTTTAATGCTTTGGAGCTAAATCATGCTTTCCTTTCCCAGGGGTGCACAAGACAAAGAAGAGACCAGATGGAGCCCTCTTTCCCTCCCCACCACACCTGGGCAGGGGCCAGCCTCAGCGCAGTGCCCAGGGGAGTGTGTGGAGCTCTGGCAGCCCCAGCAGCTCCCAGCGGGCCAGGGGCTCAGCTCTCCCTCACCCACAGGCGGGGGTAGCAGCGGGGGCAAATGTTCCCTCTATTGCAGGGCCCTGCGTGAGAGCACCTCCACCCTCACTGCAGCGCTTAGCACATCCGAGGGCCACAATCCATCCCCTCGGAAGCGCTGACATCCTCGCGTGCTGCAGGCAGCCGCTGCCCGGCTAAATCCCCAGAGCCAGTCCTGCCTCCAGGCACAAGCACCGAGCCACAGCGGAGCCAGACGGGCTGTGCCAAGGGAGGACAATAACCTGAGCTCCCGGAGCAGCAGTGGCTGCTGCCCGCCGTGCTACCCAGGGATGGGCTGCAGGTTCCCAGCAGGACACTTCAGAGGTGCAGCCAGCAGCTGGAAGCACTTCAGAGGCATACCCTGTGAGACAGGGACGGCACTTGCAAGGGAAATACACGAGACGAGCTTCCAGGGCTGCAGAACAGCTCCCTGGAGCCCTAATAAACAAACCAATTTAGGTTTATTCTGCTCCGCGGCGCAGCTGCAGAAGCGGCAGCACACTGCAGGGCTGACAGGAGCAAAAGGGACCCGGCGCCGGGGGTGCAGCATCCCCCTCCCACCACAGCTTGGCTGCAGTGACAGAGGTGCTCTGCAAAGTTCTCTGGCTCCCAGAGCCAGCCCTGCACCCATAACCATGATGGAGCCATCAGGGATCATACATGGAAGCCAACAACACAAGTAACAGAGTCAAACCATATTAATGAGGAGACCACCCTGAAGCACGGCAACAAGGCCTGCCCTTGGCAGGAGTGCGCAGAACATGGCACTGCCCAGAGCGGGCAGGAAGAGCAGCCACTATGCCACATCACATGGCACTCAAAGGCGGCACACCTGCTCCCCAGGCAGAGCCAGCCAGACCCAGGGCCTGCTGCAGCGAGCCCTGGCAACTCCAGAGGCCCTTCCGCATCACCAGAAGTACTGTGGTCAAAGTGCAAACGTGATCAGCTCTCAGGAGGAGAAAGATTTCTTACACCAATCAGCTGCAACCTGACTTAAGAGGAAACCAAAAAATATGGAGGAAAATAATGGAAAAGGTAGAAAGGGCTGCAATATTTTATGTCATTGATTGCATTTTCTCTTTTTGTTTTGTTTTCATGGCACACAATGGAGATACTACTTTAAGCCAAAAAGAGAATCTCCAAGTCCGTGCCGACTGTAAGACAATAAAGACACCCTGTAACTCTGCCCTCACTTTAGCCCTAATTTCACTAACCATGCTATTCTCAGCACAGTAAAGTGGCTGAGGCCAAGTCACTTGATGCAACTAGTCTCTCTGTTGCAGAAGAGGCTATAGCTACTCTCCAGATTCTCTCTTTCTCATGGGAGTGCTTCAGGAAGACTGCCTTTTACATCTAAAGCAGAACAGGACTAACATACACTTTTCCTTGGGAGAAAAAATCCTGTAACAGTCACTGCAGTGTGCACCAGCAAGAACCAGCGCCTCACATCACAGCTATAAAATGCCCACCTGTTCCTCCTGCGCTGCAGCACTGGCAGAGCCTGGAGGGCAGCCACCCAGGGGCTTTCATAAAGACCCTATTTGACTGTTCATTTCTCTAGAGAGGATGAGGATGTTCCATAGGCACTTTGAAGGACAACTAAAGCTAAGTACAAAACACATCACAGGAGAACCTGGGACGGAGCAATAGATCTCCAGCTTGACACAAGTTGGAAAGAGTTCCCATCTGTATGGCAGATTGCTCAGTCCTCTTCAGTTGTATTCAAATATTTTCTTCACACTGCCACAGCATGAATTTCACCTATATGGAGCTCATTACAGGTTTTGCCTTCTTTCCATTCTATCTCCTAATACCTTCCCACCTTTAACAAAAGTTTAGCGTCTGTATAGCCTTTATATTGTGCGCAGACACGAAGGACACTAAGGACAGGAGCCCAGCACACTGCACGGCACCTCTCAGGTGCGTCACCCACACAACAACCACACTGCCTACATCCCTACACAACCCCAGGGCTGCAGCCCCGCTGAAGGTGAGCAAATCCCGCTGCTGTCAGTCACAGCTTCTGATGCTCTGCACCTTTATCTAGGCCTGTGCTCACTGAATGCAGTCTGACAGAGTCAGCCAACCCATCAGCATTTCTGAAGACTTCCCCCAGCCAGTGGCTAAGCCAGTCCTGATGAAAGGAGCTGCTGATGTGCAATTTGCAGAGGAGGAAGCAATTTCAGAAACACAGTGTGTTGTGGGACAGACCTCTGCCCACTCTACCAAATCACGTGCCACCTTCATATGCACAATACAAGAGCACATTTGACTGTTAAGAGGTTTTTGGGGAAGGAGACTAACATATAAAAAGGATAAAATTCTGCCCATCCAGCATTCACTGAGAAGGGCCTTGTGCATTGCTGTGATTATTTGTCAAAATTCAATATAAATCCGTTTTCTTGGTGGTAACAGCATCATCATCATTTCCTGTCCCCCTTCCCAAAAAGCCTTAATAGCAAAGGTATTTCACAGGCAAACATTCTTTTTTTAAAAGGCAGAGCTCATCTTATTTTAGAATCCAGCATCTACGCCAAGACTTCACACTGTGCTGAATGCATTACAACATCTACCAAAAGTGCAAAATACATTTTAAAAATGGTCAGGCAATACGCTGAATAGTTGTGGTTTCTGAACACTTGCCAGTTTTAGTTAGAGGAGGATTTTTTACCCTGTGTAACTTATGGGCACATTAAGAAAGATATGTGTAAAGCGCTCTTGCAGTCTACTATATCACAGCAAGGAGATTTGCCAATGCTTTTGTTCACATCCAGAACTACCCCTGTATTTCCCTTCCTGTCATGTGGTGTTATTCCTTTTCAACATGAAATACCATATAAAGAAATTACCTTTGGCAGTTACAAGCGCCAAAGTCTAGATAGAATGCTTTGACAACCAGGGTAAAAGTTACTAATTTTTTATTAACTTTAAAGCCAAGATAAGTTAGTCCCTCAAAAAGAAAAATAGTAAGAATCACAATGTGCAAAATCTTAGCCTATGATGAGTCAGATTCATGAATGACTTGCTTGCTAGAACTGTTTGTGAGCACAGTACTGCAAGAACCAACCAGACAGAGGATGCAGGATTTAGGACTCACATCCAGATCATATGAAAACATGATCTGAACCTTTGCCAAATATCAGCATAATCCTGATTCAAGTTCGCAAATAGGTTGGGATGATTGCTTTCCCATTACACTTTAGTTATGGGCACTTCTGGTGAAAAAAGAGCAGACAGAAAAGCCAACAAACCAGCAGGCAGCCTTTGTGAAAGAGACTGAAACAGGATCAGGGTTCTCCCTAAGGAGAGGAAAATAGCTGCAGATGAGTCGAGTAAGAGAGCAATGTAGACAAAAGCAGAAGGCAGCTTAAAAGATTTTTAAAAGCCCAGCAGCAAGAACTACTGGAACCCTGATTTCATTAAGCAGGTCAGAGATGACAGATCAGAGGGTGTGAAACCAGAGCTGACTGGTCATTTTCGAAGCTGTTTTTCAAAAGAAAATGCCAATTAGTTGAAACCAAAGCTTTTGGCAGGAATATACACACTAAGTTTGTCTGGAACATTTTCTTGGGTGCAAGATGGCATTTCTGATCAGAGAAATCACGTCCCAAGAACAGCCAACAACCCTGTCACTAGGCCAGTGCCCTGGAATAGCACTCCAATCCCTACACCAAAGGTGAGGGAATCCCAGGCTAACAGTGACCCTGGACAGTGAGTCTACCTGACCTCACACAAGCAGTCTGTGGATGCACCAGCCCAGAGAACTTCATTCTGCACCCAAATTAATAAACCCACCTGCTCTTCTGACGTACCCGGATCATTTTCACAAAACAAGACTCACACCAACCCTGTCTAGTGTCTCTGCACCTTCCACGAGGAACTACCTTGAGTGTGTCTGGACCCAAATCACACCCAAGCCACTGCCATTGTCATGGGTGATCTACAGGTCCAGAAAAATCCACACATCTCAGTACCACTAATGGTTTTGTTTAAATTCTGTCACTTCATTTTGAGATGTAACTAAAATGCAAATTATATTCATATATTCCCTTATCCACAAAAAAATCATTTAAATCCATATAAACAAAAATTATAAAGCTGAAGAAAACATTTTCTCATGACTGCAAAAGAAAACTAAGATGAGGTTTTACTTCATTTCCTTATTCAACATTTTGTTCAAACCCATATATTCATGTGAACACTTCACAGGCAGTGGTTATACCAACACTCTTCTGCAACAGAAAGATGTCCCATCTGAGCTCTACAAGTTAACATGTAGTCCGTGGCCATGCCACAGATATGTTTTTCTCCTCTCTGCATATTTTTATTTTCTCTGTGGTTTTCAATTTCTATTTTATCTCTCCTTCCAGTTGTCCAGAGAGTTCTACTAAGAAATCTTATTGAGTTCCTGTGAACAGGAGACAGACACTGTTCCTAGGAAAGAGGAGATTGCATCTTAGTTCAGTTCAAAAACTGGCTCCAGGTGCATAAAAACACCTCAGGAAACACTTGGGGTATGTATAGAGAACAAACACCTGCAGATTTCTAGCTTAGTTACTCAAACGTGCCTGGCTCCCATGATTCTCCAACAGATAAAATTTCTGAGGATTCATGTGCCCTGAGCTGATTTCAGGTTTTGGAACAATGACTGCATCAGCCACTTTCTTATGTATAGAAACAAATACAGCTACTAATTTTGAGAACGGTATTACTCATTCCTGAAACTGAGCATGCTAGTTATTTACAGCACAATTTACAGCTTGACCATTAGTCAGCTGTTAAATTATGCCTCGTGATAAAAGAAGGTTTAGATCTGCTTCCTGAACAAATATGATCAAGCTTGCAAAAAGTGAAAGCAGATGGGAAGTTTTATTGCAAAATTACTGCAGAAACAAAAAAGGAAAAAAATCAATGGTGAAATATTGATGAAAATAAAATTCAGATGGAATGAGATAATGTGCAAATCACTTGGTGAAAAATACATCTCCAAATATGATTTAAGAGACATTTCAGTTCCATGGTTACACATTTAATTTTCCAAACCATGAAATGTTCCATTATTGTAATAGCTTTGATTGGCTGTGATTGTGCCAGCAAAACTACTACAGTATTGTCATAATGATAAATTTTGCTGCAAGAAAGGGGTATTATATAAGAATGACTCTTTCAGATATTTATAGAAAGAGTTTTTATTTATTTATTTTAAGAGGCTATAACGAGAGAGGTTGGATTGAAAACAAAGAAAGAAAATCAGGGCCAATCAATATAATGTTCTCACTTAGTCTAAGTTTTTCATATTTTAAATTGTTTCAAGGCTTCAGAAAAACACAGAAGGAATCTACAGTTTTTACTGGTTTTTTTAAAGATGTGTGTTTTCACCTCTCTGTTATGATTATTCACTGATTCCTTCCTTCCTTCTTTTCTGCCTCCTGTCTCCTGTCCCCACTTTTCAGACACAGGATAGTTTGGAACTGAAAATATATTTTCCTGTTATCTTTCTTTCTATTTTTTTTCATGACTATTCAGATAGGACAACAATTGTCCAGAAACAAACTACAAATATATTAATATTTAGCTAGCTAGCTGGCTACCCATCCATGTATACAGATAAACCTTACATAAATGTGTGAATCTGAGACAAAATTAATGACAAAGGTCAAGAAATACCACGCAATCCCACCATAATAGGCCTCAGAAAGAGTATCCAATTATTGTAGCGATACATTAGAAGTATAATAAAAATTTAATGTAGAGACTCATTTTCATTTAAATTTCACAAGTGTTGTGGGAAATACCTTTCATCACCACTCCTGAAACCTGAGAGCAAAACCACCACTTAGTGCTAGGAAGTTCAAGTGTAAATTTGTAAAATAAATCTTCTTTTGTCCTTTGGGGGTAAACTAGATTAGCAGACAAAAGCAGGAGAAGTAAAAATACAGCTACAAGCACATTCAGCAACAAATAAAGGCAACAAACAGGAAGGTGCATGTTGCAAGCAAGAGTCGTAAAATTATGTATTCTTTTCTTTTCAGATATAATAAAAAAGTTCAGAATTAAAATCCATTAGTGAATAAGTTAATGGATTTGTGACAATCTCAGAGAACAGGCTTCATTGTGTTAAGCTCTCTATCAATCTTCTACTGGTATTTTCTATTCTCCAGGAATGTGCCTATCTTCAACATACAGAGGGAGACTAGCTGGCCCAGTGCAGCCCTAATGGAGTGCCAGAAGTCAGGCATTAACCCAGCAGCTATTAGTGCTCTTCCTTAAGAGGCCAGGAAAAGAGAAAGCAAACACATCCTCACAGCTTTTACTCTTTTCTCCAGACTGCAAGGCATGTCTTAAAACACAGCTGAGCATACAAAACACAGTGTAAGTGGTGAAAGTCATTGCTCTACAGACCTGTGTCTAATTAAGTTTTCTTCTGCAACTTTCCTATTGTGGAGTAGCGTGTTAAGGTGGCAGCTGGTAAAAGATACTGCCAGAGCGGCAGTCCAAGAGGTCCTCACCTCACAGGACCCTGTGCCTCTGTGCTAAACCACCAGATGCCTTTAGTGTACAAACACCCAGCACAGGCCTGGAGGTCAGAGAGTCCTGGGGAAGTCCTACTGCTTCTGCTTTTTCCAAGCTGCTGAGCCATCAAATTGTCACCAAATGGTCAGAGACACAAGCCTTTGTTTCACAGCTCTGCTGCTTTTCACAGGGCGCTCACTCCCAGACTGTGGCACACTCACATTTGTGCCACTGTGGGGATGCCCACACCTCCAGTACCAAAATTGCTGCTCTGAGTCCATCTGTTGTTGCCTCCCTCATTTTGTGGCTGTTGGGAGCCTGGACAGACAGCTTGCAGTGCCTCTCAAAACACTGTGTAGGCAACACCATGGTCTGCAGGGCCAGGACCAGATTTCTCACACCATCACCATATGTCTCCAGTCAGAGCACATGGCATCGATGTCAAGTCCAAGGAAGAGCTCTCTCGTTAGACATTTCCAGGCTGCTCTTAGGCCATTCGGACATGCTCTTACGGTTCCCACCAAGTATCCTGCAGAGCCAGGCTCTTGGCAACAAAGCCCTTGCATTCACAAGTGAATGAGCATGGAAATTATCTCATTAATGGCTCTGCACAGACACACTGAACTACCTCAATAACAATATACTACCAGTTTTTCATCTCACAGAGGGCTTGAATAAATGAATATGCATCCCATCTCTATATTATAGTCACAATCTACTTGGTTGAAGTAGTTACCTAAACTCCTCACTGAACATCTCCTACTACAACTGCACACAGAGCTGACTCAACATCCCTCCCAATGCCACACTCAGCAAGGCAACGCCGTGGGACCTTGGAGGATGACGGTGTTCTGCACTGGAGACTTTGAGAGTAAGATGATTCAGAATGAGTGATTCCAAAAGAACCTCTAGATTCATTCCCATCTGCCCTACTCCCACACCACAATCAATGTGTTTCTTCCCACTCACTAATAACAGCTCTTGCCTCCTACATGCTATCAACACCTGACTGTCTTTTCTCACTGCAAGAGAGTAAGCGCTTATAATGCATTCAAAGCACAATTTTGTCTGACACATTTGTTTTAGCTAATTCTCTTAAGGGTGGGGTTTTTTTCCCTGGTAGAGCTGTTTCATTTGTAGGAGCAAATAAGCCTGAATGTCTGCTACCACATCTGCTATCATCCCCTTATTCAATAGGTTGCTAAAGGTTACACTTCACACAACGGGATTGCCTTTTCCCACACACACTGAACCTGATGAGAAAAGCATGACCAGATAGGTACCTCTCCATTCATCCCTTGTGCACCTATCTGATACGCTGTGGCAAGCAAAAAGCTGCGAATTGATTGCCATGTGGGCAGTTCTACCTCTTCCAGCCTTGCAAACAAAATCCACCAATCTCAGGCAATACTCCACCTTGAAATACTTCCGTGTCTTTCGCTTATGCTTAAGTCTTTATAGTTCTTATAGCCACCTCATAATTCAACAGACTGGGTTCAAGTGAAAAATAAGATTGAGAGAACACAGTTAACACTCTCCCTGACCGTGCTTAACAGGACACAGCCCTGCTCCCAGATGCAGAGCATATTTTCCTTCTCAAATAAGATCATCATGGTGATTGGGACTCCTGGCAGGCCACGAGGGAATCTATCTAGCCAGAAGGCTTTAATGCTGGTTTAGGACCATAATGAATCAAAATGTTCTGCCAACATTGATTTTTTTACAAAAGAAAATAAATAAATCTAGCCAGCAACATTTCTACACTGGCTCCTCTATTTTTAAAGCGTTAATTTTTCCCACCTAATGATTAAACTCAGCGAGGAAAAATGAGAGAAGATAGAGAATCTAGGTTCAAAAAATTTCAGCATATGGAATAAAAAGTTTCCAAAAGCTCAGGCTGACTAACACCGTCATGCTAGAAAAATTGAGAGAGAAATACAGGCCAGCATGAACTCTAACCTTAATATTACTGCAACTTTATCCACACATTTTACCATGGTTTCCTAAAAAATGAGGCTCACACAGTCACATAAAGCCAGCTTGTCTGTGTCTGATTATAAATTCCCTCTCCTCCAGTAACTTCTGAGCCATTGGCTAATTTTAACCAACTTTGCCAGAAAAGCAGAGGTCTGAGAAATAAACACCTCCTATTTCTAACATGGAGACAAGAGACACCCTCTGGAGAGCGAGGCCTTACTTTTGCACTTCCACACGTTCTGGAAGTTTGGGAGCAGATTTGTGTTATCTGTTTCCCAGAACTCTGATGGGTGGACACAATGTTGGCACAGACAGTAGCTGCAACAGGCACTCACATGACATCACACACAGGACCTTGGCTATCTCCCCTCACAGGGAGACCAAAGTGAGGGATAGGAGCAAGAAAGACATCCAGTCTGGTAAGGCCAGCAAAAAACTGCCAATGATTTCATCAAGTTGGGCACAATGGGCCCTCAGCGATACTGTGAACAACTCTATCCACTTTCCAAGGCATGTCAGAGCTACAGGGAGATGCTCTTGCATCAAGCTTCTCAAAAGCTGCCTTCATTTGGTTCCATGCTGTTCTGCAGCACAAAGTCAGCAAGTGCACTTTCTGAGCGTGACATCTGTGCTTGCGGGAGAGGGAAGACGGCACTCCGATATACACAGGTGTTCATGTTGTAAAGCATGTGCCCAGAAAGCTGAGTGTACAAAAAGAGAAGTGCCCTTTGTGCACTCTTTTGGGAGCCGGGAGCCACATTAACAGCTGCACAATGGGAGGAGAGTAAGCAAGATCAGACAGGTCAATTAGATGCAGAAGTAAATGGGAAACCTCAGCTACAAATTTTCTGTAGAGCCTAGGTTCTGCAGGAGCACAGGAATTCACCAGTCTCACTATTTATTTGGAATTATGGAGGTTTTCCACAACCAGGATTTTCCAGCTCTCCTATAACCGGTGTACTGCACACTCTCATGAGCCAGTTGTTTCCTGCTTGGTTAAATAAGCTCACTACTCACTATAAATTCCACATGTTTGCAAGTACAATCAGCTGATCTTATCACTGCAGAGTTTTATCAGGTGTAAGAATTAACAGGCTCTACACTCCCACAGACAAGGAAGAAGGAATACCAAGTTGAGCACCTTCCATCCCACCTTCCCACCACATTCCACACACTCACACATGTGTGCCAGACAGCACAGGGCATCCAAGCCCCTTGCTGGGACCAGGGCCTCCTCCCCAGCATGGCCAGCAGAGCCCTGGCAGGTGGGAGCAGGGCAGAGGAGGGTTGGCCAGGGTGCTGCCTGCACCCAGCATGTGAGGGAACCACGATGATGGCGGCACAAGTATTCCCCAGCACGACTTCAATTTCTCCAGGTTCGTAATTCCCTACTGCCACTGCAGAGTTTCCCAAGGATTCTTTCTATACTTGAGCCTTCTCAGAGGTGGCAGGGGAAGGGAGCATTTCACCTTCTCCCGCTGCCCAAATAGAGCATGTATCAACCAGTACATCCACCACAGTTATTCTATAAGCAGCAGCTTGTAGTCTTGAAAGTCATGCCTGAATATTAAGCTACAAATCACCATGATTTTCTTAAACTGATGCCAAAGGCTCAATTAAATACAACGCCCTTGATGCTAGACATTGTACCAAAACCAGAATTAGGGTACCCCTGCTTTGCACTCAGGGTTGCCACAATATATTGATGTTGGCCAAGAAGATTCCTTGGAATCTGTTCAACTCCAAAAGTATTTTTGGAAGTGTTACTCCTCTGCTCCTCGACTTCTTCAGTCTTACTGCCAAAGCAGGTCCTCATTCCCTCACACAGAACCTGGCTCTGCACAAGATACTCCACTCAAGATACTTCTGCAAAGCCATGACTGCCAGGCAGTTAAATCCAACCACCCAGTTTAGCTGGCTGCCCACAGCAGCACGAAGCCCTACACAAAGGCTGCAAAACACTAACAACCTGCCTGCTAAACAAATTGAACTGGGTTGATCTTCAAACTCTTGTGGAAAGATTGCTTCCAGGACCTGAGTAAGCCAGCATTTAGGAAGCTCAAATATTTCTATAGCATGCTGCAGTCACATCTGTAATTTCTTCCTTGCTTGCAAGAAAAAAATTGCAGAACAGGCCAGCAATCAGGCCACAAACAGTTTTTAATTCAAAGAAACAAAGCTGAAACACTGAAAATATGTGCTGACGTTGTAATCAACATAAAGAGTTGTGCCTGCACCTATTCTTCCTCATTATATGGTGATTTCCTTCTCCAGCCATTTATATGCCTCTCCTAAGCCCTCCCACACTGGATACTTCCAGAATCCCTTGCTTACCAACCTGCACCTTCATTTAACCCTCACGCCTGCTTCTGTCTCTCCATGCCCCTCCATCCAGAAGTCTCCCTCCTCCCTGGAACATAGCATTGCTCCTGTTGTATTCCAGAGTACCCAAGCTCTGGGTTTCCCTGTCCCTCTAAGTACACCAGACAGAGGAATTCCCCTTTCAGACTGTGTACCTTTCTGCTACCATGTGAGGGAAGATGTTTCTCCATCCACAACATTTCTATATAAAACAGCCCTGTGTTAATCTGGGCACAACTTTGTTCACTTGGGACACTGCCTAACCTGTCACTGAGTGTCATCTCACAGACAAGCTTTCAGAGTCACTTTCCCTGAAAGCCAAAGAGGCAGGTCAGGTCAGCTTTAGGACACTAGAGAGAGAGAGCCTTTGCTGGCTGTGATTCTGCCCTAATGGTCCTCTCAGTCAAGAGGCCTCCTCAGGTCATGGTGGCCATTTATAACCGGGATTTGACTGCAGTTAAAATTATGCAAATCACTTAAGTTTTGCAAAAAACAGCCAAAAAAATCAACACTTCAGCACAGTTTCCAGTGAAAAGGCACAATGTTGTTGCAGGCTGAGACCAGTGAGAAAAGCTCCTGATGTCAGCACTACAGAGGTGGGAAACAGCATCCCCCCAGGACAAAGGCCTCCACACCTCTGGCATATTTCCTCCATGAAAATGTGCTGTAAGCTGCAGTTTCAGAACTGACACATCCCACCCTTTGTGACCCTTCACTGTATTGCTGGCTGCCTCACTGCAGTCTCATACCAGCTATGTGCCAGCAAGTGGGGTGGAAAGTACCTCTGACCACTGAGAACTGCTCTTCCACACAGACTTCACACCAACACAGACCCTGGCACAAGCTGCTACTGCAAACTGAGGATGGCACCTCCACAGATAATAGCACAGAAGGGCCTCAGGAAGAGCAGTGTGCAGTTTCTGTTTTGGTAATGAATCACAGAATCATAGAACCATTTCAGTTGGAAAAGACCCTTAATAACAAGGTTGATTAGGTGTTTTTAGAAGAGACCTGCAGTGTTTTCTGCACACTTTCCTACCCTTTAAGCAAACAGACTCTATGGCCAGAGGAAAACCCCTGAAAACTGCTAGCCATCTCTCACCCTTACAAAATACAACATATCAGTGCATTCCACAGTTTCTATACTTGAATAAATACATAACATAAATGCAGTTGTACAGATGATTTACAAAATGTCAAATTAAGCTCCATTGGGATTTCTTTGTTTTTAAATGACAGCATTTCCTTTGCAAGTAACTCTACAATAATCAGGCTTCTAGAGCTTAGAAATCACAATTTTTCTGCCAGATTTTTCACTCTCCAGGACAGTTTGTCTTCATATCATCATGAGGACTGTTGCTCATTCCTGGACAACATTATCTTTTGGGACACTGACCTGTTTTGGGCCTCTGAGTAAGGCTGAATCGTCTATGTGATAAGAAACTATCCAGAATCCTTCTGAAATATTTTTTTCTTGTAAGAGTTCAGTAAAAGTGTTGGTAACACCACCTACATCCCCAATAAGCTCATTCAGAACTGTTGGAATAGCTGTCCACAAAACAGTACAAAATCACCCCAAGCAGAAGGAGATGGAACTTAACTGAAACAGTGGAAGTGCATCTTACACAGCACTTACAGCACGTTTTGCCTCAGGGTTTATACATTTGCTCACAAAATCCTACCATAAACATCTGAATGGGTTGTAAAGATACAAGGCGAACTAGATCATTTCAATCATGCCAATCTTCCCCTCTCCAATTTTGGCTCCTTTCTCTCAAATTTGCTAAATTTAGGCATTTTCTAATACCTGTACAAACAAGCCTTTTTGGTAAGAAGTATGCTCTTCAAATCCCAATCTTAGTGTTTCAAGCTATACGATCCTAAAACCTTGACCCTACAAAGGATTCCATGCTGTATGCTGCAAGGATTCTACTGCTTAAGAAGTTCTTAAAAATGTTTTCATTGTTTAAAACACCTTTCCTCAAATCCCAGCTTCTTTACCATGCTAGTGCTCTCTCTATGTTCCAGTAGAAAACTGCTCTCTCTACTCCTTTGTCAGTGGTGTGGAACCTGTAACAATTAGCAGTTTCTGCCTGTCTGCTCTGCCTCATTCTTTACTCCCCTGCCAGTTGCTGCTTACAAAGTAGATACCTGTCCAATGATTAAATCAGTTACTCAAAAAGAAATTAAGTGCTATTTTTAATGGGCATTCATTAGAGGGAAGAATATCATTGCATTCTGATACATTTCATTTGATGCAAAGAAAGAGCATTTTAATAAATAATTCATATCAACAAAATGCAAAATTTACTGGCCTAATACTTTTAGAAACACAAATACAATGAGATAAGATGTACATACACACACATGTACTCAGCTGTATTGTATTTTCAGATTCCCACTATTACAATAGTCCTTATCATGATACATGGAAGTTCCTGTCTGCACCAGGGTAAAAGACAGATTTCTTGCTATTAGATAAGGAAAAGAAGAACCGAGCATAACATTTACCCCTCACTCTATAAGTTGGTCAGTTATGCAAATACAAGTAACACCAAAAAGTAAAGACTTTGGAAAAATCAGCAGCAGCAGGTCTCTTTCATTTACCCTGAAAAAAATCAGGATTCATGGAGACAGATCTGCAGGGCTCAGTATGTATTAGTATTCATATGTTCAGGAAAAACCTGCAAGTTTTCTATACGGCTACAGTTCCCATACAATGTCCAAGAGAGAAGGTTGAAATTGAAGTAGTCCACAAATGTTCCTAGCACAAGCAAGGATCCTTGCAACCCACAAAAAGCAGAAGCATTTTATAGCATTTAAAAATCATGGTGATAAAATGCTTTACTTGTGGAAGTGTAAGTCAGTCCCTGGGAACCACTTGAATTCTGATGTTGAACAGTAAGATAAGTAGGCTCCACAGGCAAAACAAGTGTGCAGAGAAGAGCATCAGTGAACATGGGCCTGGAAAGAGGCTCTGCAGACTGAGCATGGTGCTTTGTAACCCTCAAGATGCTGCTGAGGCGTGAAGCACATGCACTCTACTCCCTACCCCCGAAACAGACTCATTCCTAGTATTCATTTGGCCAATGACCTCAGTGAGAAGAGCGTTAAGTCCCTGTTGAAAATGCAGATTTGCTACAGAAACTCTATAAAAAGTAAATCAAATTACAAAAAAAAAATCTCTAAAAAGCAAGTGTTTCTTTCATCTGTTCCTGACTTCCTTATTCTTTCCGTGTTGGATGTAGAAGAGTAAATAAATCTCATTTTATATCTGTGACACAATTCCCAGCTGTGGTTTCCTCAAGTCCTTCCAAAGCAGCTTTTTGGCAAGTTAAAATGATTTGGCACAATCATAGTCACAGAAAATATATTTTATTCCTAAAAGGATTATTCAAAGTTTAACTGGCTGTAAGAGCACCACATCCACTGAAACTCTCAGAAACCAGAGAGTACTGATTCTCTACTGCCTGGTGTACACCTCTCACACCTTATGAAAATTTCCTCCAATACCCTCACTTTGGAAACTGCCAGCTTTATTTCAAAAACCAAAGATACAGCAATAGGTATTGTGGCAATGTTTATGGCTGGGACACTTGTTCATGGGAACCCTACTAAAACTCTGTTTTTAAGTCTCTCTTGGGCTCAACAGCCGTAATTCAGCTCTGAGTTTGGACCTTCCTGTGCTGAACCCAAACCACTGCTATGGGGTGAAATCCATTAAAATCCTCCAGCAGCTTTCCCATTGAGATTGTGACACAAAAGTGTTTCCATTTCAGTATCTCCTGAGTAAGAATCGTTTATTTTTACAGCGCGCCTCCAGCATTTCCCACACACTTACCAGCTGAAGAGAAAAATCCTCAACCCCATTCTGAATTTATCATCACAACACCTGCTCTCTGTCAAAGCTCACTGAGGACCCCAAACAAACCATCCTCAATGGGCCTCCAATCACTTTGCAATTTTGTGTTGCTTTTCAGCATGCCAGGCATATCCCAAACAGCCTAACCCACAACCAGATGGTCAATACACAGGGGAAGACACCCACAGACTTTAAAAACAAACAAACAAATAAATCAGAATTACCAGTACTTAGTGTCTGGTTGTGTTGCAGCATTTAGGCCAGGACCTTAAAAAAAGTGCCTGAGAGCACATTCACAATGTAGGAACCCACTCCCAACCTAGACTTTATTTCTGCCAACAGGTTGAGTGGGGAGCAGAGGGAGGGAATAAATCTAAAAAGCACTTCCTCTCCCCCTGTTCCACAAATGCATTATTCATAAAAGCCAGGGATTTTTTTTATTACCTGGGGATTTCACTTTTATTATGTTCAAAGGACTGTTTCAGAGAGCACTCACTCCCCTGCAGGCAAATATGCAGGGTTTTTTTACATGGCAGTATAAATTACAGTGAATATCTAAATAATACCGGCAAAACCTCAACAAAATCAAATAGCCAAAAATTAAGGACAAATTGCCCTTGCACAATTTATTCCATTGTTTGGTGGAAGTCCACAGAGAATCCGGGGCCCCTAGTATACTGGATCTAAACTGATTTATTCTTACTATCACAGGGGAAGTCAATAAACTACTCCTTTGCATAAGTTATACCAACATTAAAAGAAAAAATCCTAAAAGACTACACAAATGGCTATTTTTCCTTAACTCCTCAGCTTCTACAAAGAGGTGAGCCACATAAAGATATATGTAGTTATTTTCATAAACCTGATTAGTAAAGACAAGGCATAACCACAGCTTAAAACAGAGAGAGAGAGAAAAAACAATACTTTTTTTTCCACTCTCAACAGAACATATTTCAGATGGTACCTCTGCTTGTTGTAATCACATATCCAGTCTGAATCACAAATACTCCAGAAATCTATCTTGCTCTGAAGAGCCAAAATATTTATTTTTATTTGACCTCCTACTAGGTGCATTCATGGGAAAACAAATGGATTCTACTTGGGGCATGTCCATTTGTGCCTGTATCCCAGAAACCTGAAACCAGGCCAGCATTCTTCTGATTGAATAAAGCTGAGTTGTCTGGGTTAAATCTGTTGTCAATATGCCTCGCTCATGCAGTGAAATAGTTTCTTGTTAAGCAAGACAGAGATTTACTGTAGGCAAGATACAGACTTCAAATGCATCAGCATGGAAGGGAAGGATAGAAATGTATTAATTCTTCAAGAAACACCGGATAAATGTACTGTATACCTTAGCAGGAAGCTCTTTTTCTATGAATAATCATGGTCTTGAGTCAACAGACTTTGCCTACTTAAGCTATCTCTTGCATCAGAATCCAATTATAGCAAAGCCTACAGAAAACAGGTTTGGCACACTTTAATATTTTGGTATTGATCTAATTTAGCTCTGGTTTCAATTACAACAGGGAGCATTTTATCAAGAGAGATTTTGTTTGTTGGACTCTAAATTGCTTTTTTTCCTTACTGTCTCTGATCTCACTATCTGGGTACTTCTTCCATGCTTATTGCTGAAGTTTTAGAGGTTTCACCCATTTTATTATGAACTTTTTTACAGGAAAGACATCAAATCCAGCTTTTCTAAGTAACAAGGAGTGAACTCAATACATTTAAAAACTGGGCTGGGGTTTCTGTAGCAACCATTCCACAGTGATGCAACTGAATTTGACATCAAAGAACAAATGTATCAAGTCATCCTGACAACTGAAACAGTTGCTTTAAGAAGAATGCCTACATATATCTGGAACAAAGCCGGATTATCCTAAGTAAAATGAGTATTTTATTTAGTAATATATGTATACCGTATCATCCTACTTGAGGCATCTTTTCTCCCATCAATGTGCATAACTGCCACAAAAATTAGCTGAAGTTATCCGCAGAAACTGAGGAGAATAGACCTTTTTATTTAGTTTTCAGATGTATGGAAGAATTATCTCATTTTCCACTTAATGACTTACAGAAGATATATGGAAGTAATTTTCTTTCTTCCTGCTGAATTTGGCTTTAAACTCCGCAGCTTTATGTCTTACATTCATTGAAGGGAATGTCATCTCTACAACCCAAAACAGTTACACATATTTATAAACTACATCTAAGAAATTACCCCTGGTTAACAATAGGTACCTTTCAGCTACAAAGCCCAAAGCCTGACAACGGGAAAATTTTGCTGCATTGTGCTCTCCCAAAATACAAATCGCATATGTTGATAATCTGGAATGTTTGCTGAATTAAAGGAGGATTATGAAATCATATCAGTGATTAGAATCATACACTGCTGAAGGCAGATAGCTGGAGTGTTGAAATCTCTAAAAAGGAAGCTGTCAAATAGTAGGAAGCAATTTGCAATGATCCATAGCTTTGTGAGTAAAATTGCAAACCTAGTGCTCTGCTAAGCTCCAAGAAGTGATAAAATTTGAATTCAGAGTTTATAATTCCAAAATGAAGTCCATTTCATGGGCTGACACAATTTCTAGAAAAACATAGGAGATAAAGGAACATTACAAACTCACTGGAACTGAGACAGAGTTCCTAGTGTTTCTTCAAGCATGAAAAGGCATGACACTCAGGACAGACTGCTTTTTAAAACTCCTTGTTGGTACTGCTGGATGTGAGATATAACTGTTCAGCCCTACAGAGAAACATGCAGTACATCCCTCTCCAGCCTGAACAGCAACAAGTACTGTGCAATTTTTTAGCTCAAGGTAGCTTCTACCTGCAGCTTCCTTCTGATGTGGAAGAAGAGTGCACCTGAAAATTGCAGCTTGTGCTCTTGAGACTATTTTAGAAAGAAACCCATTTCAAAATAATTCAGGTGCTTTTCAAATGTCATTAAAATAAAAATTTGTTTAGGCTGCAATATGTCAAAGGCTTTTGCATCTACACTGGAAAAATGGATGTGCTCTTGTCTAACCAATGCATGCACCTGCCAATGAGGCTATAGTTCTTCCAACACAGATTCCTGTAGTTAGATGTCAGGGGATCATTACTTGAAAAGAAAAAGCTTGTTCTAGTAACAATGGTCGTTTGTGTACAGGCTTCTGATGAGAGACACCACTTAAAGATTCAATGTTAGTTTTAGCATTCCTGCCTCCTGAACAAGGAAACACCTTTAAATTTGACCCCGAAACTTAAGAACTCAAGCTGCAACATTGAAAGTGCCTCACCTGCACATGCAAGGCTTCACCCAACAAGCAGCTCTTTCCTGAGAGCAGGAGAGCAGGTACAAGCTGTGGTGTGGGGAAGTAGCAAGAGGCCAGCAAACACTCTGCAGCCAAGGTTCTGACTCCATGTTTACTATTATATACCAGCCCTGGCAGCTGCTTCTTTCCCAGCTCCCCATCTTCTCTGGGTTGTAGTGACCCAAGGTGGGCACTTCTCCATAAGTGCCATGAGCGAGGGCTGGCGAACTCCTCTGGAGTCTGTCCTGGCCCACACAGAATTACCCTGGCATCAGGAACGTGTCACTGCCTGTCTGTGCCTAGTTCGGCCCACAGGCTCAGATCAGCAAAGGAAATCAGGATCCTGCAAGGTCTCAGGCAGTCCCAGAGCTGTGAAGGGGCATTCCCAGCACCTGGCTGGCTCCATTACAATCGGTGTGGTTGTATCTGTCCTAGGAGGGGCTTGCCAAGTTTCCTTGTATTCACGTTTATTGCTGCCGTGCCCCAGGTAAAGCAAACGGCAGGTAATTTGAGCATTTCTGTCCTTATTAGTTTGTGTTCTGTAGGATTTCTTCGCATAGCTGACATCTTGGGCAGCCTGCGGCCTGCTTCATGCACAGACTTTATACCCATCGCACCACGGCGGTGAGGAGCTTTTTTATTTCAAAGCAATCCACTGAACACCGCCCGGCCCCCAGCTCCAGCGCGGAGGTGCCTGGTGGCAGGTCCCCAGGCCGGGCTGCGCTGGCCGGCGCCGCCGGAACGGGAAAGCCCTCATCGCTCCCGATTGTTTTCCTGAATGCCTCTGCGAACAAGGGCGAGAGGAAACATCAGGGCCTGGCCGGCGGCCAGCGGCCCGCTCGCGGCGGCGGCCAAGGCAAACACGCTCCGCCTGCGCCGCCTCGGCCGCGGGGTCCCGGCCCGGGGGGACGCGGCCCTTCTGCGCCGAGCGCGGCCGGCTCCTCACAACCCCTTCGTGCCAGCCCGGGCAGGGGCAGCCGGGGGAAACTCCTCGCCCTTCAGAGCATTGTTCCGCTTGGAACAAAACCTGCCCGCAGCCTCGGAGGTAGAAAAATAAAAGCAGTTTCCCCTCCCACAGGTGTGGTGGGGCTGCGGGGGGAGCACCCCAGAACAGACCGGGCCATGCCAGGGGAGCCACCATGAGCGCTACTGCCCAGCTCCATCAGGATCAGATCCTGGGAAATCCTCCCACAGCAGCCACTGGCTCTTACAGGGTCGGGGAGAGGAGGGCAGCCAGAAGTTCTGTTGTCACCAGGCTGCCTTTGCCCACACACCCTCTGCCCTTGCCCAGGCAGTCGTAAGGCTGCAGGGTGCCCCATCCAGCCTCCTCCCAAAGAGCCATGTCCTGGTCACCGTCCAGCTGCCCATGGGGTGAAGCCGGGCTAGGATTTCACCTTTTGAGATGGGCATGGTGGGAGTACATGTGAAAGCACTTAACTGTGCAGTTATTTGGTCACAGGAATTTACATGCTCAGCTGCTGAAGCAGGAGGCTGTATGGTTAACTGGAGATGTTTAATAGATTTGTAGCAATGGGTGGTGGGGCTTTTAAGTCCGGCAATCTGTTCAGCTCCAGACCAGGAAACAGACAGTGAGTTCGTACCTCTACACCATTCCCTTCAGAGCAGGGGCAGTGGGGTGAAATCCAGCACAGGGCAGAGGCAGGACCAGCCATGCTTTTCTCTCAAATCCAGTCACCTGTGGGATCAGAACAACACACAGGACCACAGCTGATATGCTGCCAGATCACTTCCTTCCCACTACCATTTTCCAGGCTCCACAGGCAAAGTTTGGGAATCACCATTTTACAAGCATCAACAACTTGCCAGAAATTTTCCAAGCTCTACCAGCAACATGTTTTGAGTTTGCAAGAAGCTCCATTACAGAGAGAGCTCTTTTAAAAAGTAAAAATTAGGGTGATCAAGATAAGAAAATAAATACTGCTGACCTAGCATTCCTTTGCAGGGGTGAAACACAAGGCAAATCGGGCATTTCCTACAGCTCTTTGCAAACATTGCTTCTTTGGAGGTGGGATGGATGGAGCAGTGGACTAGGGCTCAGGACACCTGGACTTCATTTCCAGCTGTGTCACTTATCTGCTGAGCAACCTTGGGATATTGCTGTAAAATCTATGAATGAGAAGTGCTGCACAGGAACTAGGCTCTTCTGCCATCTTCCCACAGCACTGACATGCAATCCTATGTCACAGCTGGCATTTCTGTCATAGCTTGCTTACAGTCCTAATCCTACAAAGAGTTCTCTGTGGAAGGGACTTCTAATAGAGCAGTTCTGTTTGCAAGAAATTAGTCCAAAAGAAGTGTGTGAAGTGAGAAGGATACTTCTACCTGGATTTTTAATAGAGTTAAGGTCCAGGTTACAAATTAAAATCCGCAGAACCAAGAGAGCATTTCAATTTCAGGCATATACTCTGTGGCATTGACATTATGGCCTGTATTTCTAAAGTCCCATTCACAGCTGCTGCAATAGGAAAAAACCCAGTAATGGTAGGTGATAACTAGGTTTGTTCAGTTAGACAAAAGTACCAGTCAGATTCAATTTCTGTAGACCACTGGGATTTTATGCCACTGAGAACAGTATCCATATGGCTGTTACACCAGTTTTCCATACTCTCTGGTAAAAGCTTCCCAGAAACCAAAATAAGGTGGAATCTGTCTCAATCCTGCCCTGTTTACATACGAGAGGACACCTGTTTTCATGTAGATCCTTAGCAGAAGCCAGTGAATCAATGTGCCTGTAGGACTGAGGCCTACATTTTAAAATCTTTAAGGGATACTTAACTGAGCTTTATCGTCAGGAGAGGATCAGTTTAACATGTGAATCTTCTAGGAGCCATATACATGATTTATCTGTCTGACGGTTTAGAATCCCATCCAGCCTAGGAAACAGAACCTTGGACAGGCCATGGGACATTTATTTTATCTTAAGGTTTGTTAAATACCCATTGCCAAGCTCTCTAAATATTGAGCTTCAAAGCTTAGCCAGAAAAACGTAAGAATCACACTTATCTGATCCAGCAATATCAAATCCTTCATGATGTCTACCAGAGTGAAATAAACAAACTCTCTTGTAATAAAACCTTTTTTTCTAAAACAAATTCAAGTTTTTCATAGGTTTAGAAAGTGTGGTTCTGGCCAAGGCAGATAAGTGATCAAAACAGCAGTGAGGGGCTATATATACAAATATATTGCTTTGTAGATAATTTAATCTACTTGCACTAAGTTATTTATTAGCTGAACATCACTGGCGTGTAAAGACTGGCTCTAACCAAATCATTTGACCCTTTTTTTCCATATTCGCTGTTTTCGACACATTGCAAAATTCTCATAAGTACCATGAAAGACCTTATAGGCCTACATCTCAAACAGCAAAAAGTCAAAATTATTCTCAGATATGTGTCTTCAGCTGCAATTTCTTCACTGTAAGAGACAATGGGTGTGTTCACACTGGGTTGGTAAGTTTAAAAAGCCTTTCATTCAATAGCATTAAGACTAATATGGCTCACAGAACACAAGTTCTGAAATGTATGTATTCACTGGTAAAATTCCAGGTCACAATTACTCTTTATATAAATGTCTGTCCTGGTGGAATTTGAAGAAGCAAACACAAAGAAGGTAACACCCTGTAGGAATAGAAATGTGTTCAGTTCCTTGTTTAGGGCTTTGACAAAGAATATACTCACGCACAAGGCTGAGTATCTGGATTCTGAGATCTCTTGTCTCCAAAGCTGGAAAGGGCACCAAACACAAGGAACCCCTTCCAGAGCACATTGCCTGGGTGGGCTGCTCCTCTGTGGAGTTCTCAAAGTCTCCTGATGCAGGGCAGGCCACTGTCGGTCAGCCTGAGATCTGAGACTCCAAGAGGCATTGGGATCATGTTCCCAAGGCAGCCATATGCCAGATGCAAGACTATATTCTCTAGCAAGGCTGCAGCAATTCAGAAAAGTGCAAGTAATTCCAAATATTTCAGCCTCAACAGATCTGCATTTGCAGACTTGGCATCACTGGAACATTTCCAGACAGTTCCACTCCCATCAGCTCAATTCGTCCCGAATCTCTGGACGATGCTACACATCTGACACACAGGTACACATGAGATAAAGAGAACACGTTGGAGTGAGGTTACTATCCAAAGCTTCAGGGGCATGAAAACTGGATGCAGATTATTAGAATCAGACTTGGATCCACCTATGATGTTCAACAGATCCTGGCTGACAGGTTCTGCTGGGAAATGATAAAAGGCAAAAGTGAAGGGAAGGGAAGGAGAAGAGGTAACTAACAGACTCCATGGTAAATTCATCCCTCTGAGGTCATGGACAAATCACCAAGGTCCTCCCCATTTGTGGCGTATGTAGAGACATCTAAAATAAGATTATATGAAAAAGACTAAGACTGAAAGAGTTTATATTTTATTTGGAGAGTAGTTACTTGGAAAAACAAAATAAACAGGCAAAGGGCCTTGTGGATCTGCTGATCATCTCTGCCTGTCTATTTAAAAAGGAGCTGTGGGTGTTTCCAGCTGAGTTTAAGAAACATCTTTACCTTGAGGCATCACTGTTTAGCCCCAACAGGGCATTTCACGTGTCCCCTTAACTGCCAGTCTGAAAAGGAAGAGATAATGATGAGAACAGATGGGGGCTTTGGTTTCACATCCCATTATGGAGCAAACTATGTAATCCTTACTCAGTTGGGAGCACAGGCTTTAATTCTGTATATCATACTAGAATGTGGTGCAGTAAAAGAAGATGTTCCTGCATTATTCTGTAATCACAGTCTGGACTCCATTTGATGTAAGAAGAAAAGATGATTAAATAAACAAATTTTGAAAGATCGTGAGGTAACTCTGCCTCTTGTCTACTAGAAGATTAAAAAGCTGCATGTTACACTGCAAATAGCACTGCCTCTAATAAAAAGCTGTGTTCTTAGCCCACAAATACAGAGGATGCCATGGAGAAGCAATTTGTTTGACTTGCCAGAATAGGTAGGAAGGAATAGAGAGAAGGAGAGCATTCTTAACAACTGTTTGTTTCTGTCATTGCAGAAAGGGAAGAATTGCCCAAGGCAGGGATATTTCCTGGTATGGCACAGGGACTTTGATAGTCAGCTGGTAATACATTTACCAGCTATCTAGTTTTCCCAGAAGTGTCTTGACCTGAGCTGACTCATCTGTGTCCCAGGAGGCTGACTGATCATTCTGATTTATTATGCTGTGGCCTGCTAGCCATTTCAGCTCTGTTTACATTGGTGCCAGTACAATATCTCATACAGGGCAAACTAGGTTCTATGTAGGCATAGTTATTTAAACTAGATTCAAAACCAAGAAGAATTTATCGCCAAGGATCCACAAAATTGAAATAAGTACAAAATGACACTCTGCTGAGCAACATCTGGGAAAAAAGCTGAAACTTTAAAGGGCAGGCAGAGTTACAAGACGAGCTAATAAGCCAATTAAGCCTGAAAATTATAGGCATCTTCCAATGAAATTACAAAATTCCAAGGACTGCTTGTAACCTACAAAAAAACCCACATGATTATTTTTAACCAGGAAGCAATGGAGTACTGCGTTATGGGAAACAATCCCAATCCTATTGAATTAATAGCTCTTGGTGGTGAACATACTACAAACCATGCTGTGGAAACCAGCAAAAAAGCTTCTTGAAAAAGCCAGAGAATGTGGGCCCATATGCCTTTGTTTGCACCAAAAACTTGTTCTAAATGAAGCTCTACTCCAAAAAACATACTTGGGATGGGCATCACTGTGTCGGCTTTGTGTGATACTGTTATCACCTGCAGACAGCAGTCAAGGAAACTTCTACTCATGAGACCTAAAGCATACTATGCAGAAGACTCAGTAAAGTGTGAAAAAAAAGTGGAGGATAGCATAGCTGACAAAGAGTATTTTCCAAAAGCAATCTAAAACCCACATGCTTGGATATACAGTAGTACCTCACTAACTACAGTAGTTTGCCTATTCCCACCAGTATTACGCTTGATTCCACACTGCTTGTATCTTACTGATTTACACATAAATTGTGCTCGATTTATTTTATTTTGCTTGCTGTGGAAGCTCAGCTTGGGATCTGTGATTCACTCTGACGAACATCTTTCTCCATCTCAACCCATAATAACAGTTTGTGGGACAAAAAAAGACACATCTCTGCACTGGACTACCACACTGATAGGTTCTCTACCCCAGAATTTTGCATCAGAATCAAATGGAGAAGAAGTGATTTCTGTTTCTCAAAGCCAGGCTCTGAACACTTCCTGTAGAATTAATAAGTAGTAGAAATGTCGCCATCCTGAGTTTCAGCAAATTTACAATACAAAGATGGGATACTGGATTATTGAAAAAGGAAGGTGTATGCCCCGTGGAAGCAAGGTCTTATTTTCTTAGCAGATCTCTTGTTTATAAATTAATGTTTAAAGAGAAAAACAAATCACTTATTTAAAGAATGTGCCCAAAACTTTTAATCTTACACTCATTTCTGAGAGAAGTGGGTTGCTTACAGTGGCCTTCACTTAAAAAAAATACTGATGCCAGCAAATGCCTGCCAGCTGTGCATGAGAAACACTCTTTTAATTACACTGAACTTTGTAGTATTAGTGATGTTTTCAATAGACATTATCTTCAGCCACTGATAAAAAATATTTTGTATTTTTTCAGCTCACTCACATGAAATGGTTGTTTCAAGTGGATCTGTCATTGTGGTTTCCTGGATTTCTTCAGTCTTGTTGAAAAGCTTGTAAATTCCCATGGCTGATAGTAAGCTAAGGAAGGAAATAAAAAATAGTAAATACCACTTCAGTGGTGTAAGTCTTTTTCTGCTCTTTTTTGGCTGAGAGTGCATTTCAGGAGATTATTATCTGCTTTTACATAAACTTCAAAACAGTTCCATCTGGGAATCCATCTGTATGTCCATTTTGCACCCTCAATTGAACTCCCTTCCACCAAATCAGGCTTCATTAGAGATATATACTGGTAGATTAGTATTTGGCTGAATTAAGTGAGCCTGGGCTGCTAGTTTATTTTACAGGAGTACTTGACAATATCAATACAATAAATGGATGAAGTAACTGGAAGGAAAATTACTCTTTAATATCATATTACTTCCTACAGCTACAGAGCAGTATATGAAGTATATGAAAGAAACAGTAAGATAAATCAGATGATGTTTTTCCACATGCAGTACCTGGGTATTTAATATCTGCTAATTTTAATTATATTTTTGAAATTGAAGATGTTTTAAAAACTGAAAACACAATTCATATAGAATATATTTACTACACAGAGGAATGACAGCAAATCAGCTTTCTGAAGTTATTCCTCTTTTTGCACTCAGATCATGTGCTAAAATTGCTTGTGCTGCTGACTACTTGTATTGCTGCAGATGAGAGCAGAATGCAGCCCAGCACAGCTGCAGAGAGCATGAAATACACAGCAAGGACTATTAGTTACTGACTCCAGTTTACTTTTCCAAAAGCACCTAACTGTCCCATATGCTGTAAACAGTCCCAAGACTCCTGGAGAACATGAGTAACAGTGAAAGAATCACGCCTTCTGAACAGAAGATTCCAGATTTTGCTGCAGTTGTTCCAAGAGAAGACGTACTAAGAAATTCTGAGTAGCATTATGCTGTTAGAGGAATATTGACACCAAGTTGACCCAGTGACAGCACTCAGAGCTGATGAAGAGATTTAAATGGTGCATTCTGGTGAGGGGTTCAAAAGTCAGAAGTCATAACCCAAAATAATTGTGTATACCGGAAATTCAAACTATTTCACTCAGGGTCAGAATAATGAACTCATGGAAGTAGTTGCCAACTAAGAACACAGAAACACTGCAGTCTAAGTGGTTTGGAGACATCTTGGCACTTTTATGGAGAGAGAAGGGATTAAAGGATCTAGTGACAAAACAGAAAAGTGGGGGTTAAGAAAAGCTTAAGGGGGGACAAGTCTCCGAGGTCAAGTGGCATTTTCCTCTCCAAACGTCATTTCCTCTCTTTTATGTCACTCTTCCCAAAGACATCATGTCACATTGAATAAACAATCACTAAAGCTTAGATGAGGAATGGACTCCTACTGGATTGAAACAGGGATGAAGCAGCACTATCTTTTCCTCTGCTCCATAACAGAAGTAGCTGCTAACCAACAAGAACAGACTTCTTTATCTATATATAACACCATGTATTTGACCCACTCAATCTAATGCAGCACATGAGGTTTTCTCATATCAGCCTCTTCCTGTAACCTTATCTTCCCCACTCCTATCAGAATACTACAACTGACCAGATAACAGAATTAAACTGCAATAGCCTAATGTCACAACACAACACAACTGTCTAATGTACATTTCATTGGTGACACACTTCTTAATCTGTACTACCCAAAACATTTGCAGTATTAGCATGGGCACACCATTTGCAATCAAGAAGTATATGGAGCTACTGATCAATGTTTTAAGTGACAAAGCACTAATAAAGGCACTATTTTAGACATTTTTGCCTTGTCTTGTTTTAGAAGAAAACCTGTTCCCATTAAGAGGTTGCATCAGATATGAAAACATTTCAGTTGGAAACCACATGCTTATATTAAAAGGATATGTAAAAGAAGGAGCATTTTTAATTTGTCAGTTTTAAAGCAAGACTGCATTAAAAGTTCTTAACTGTTTGACTCTTCCAGAAATTGTTCCTACAAGTTAACTTTTACATTGTAGCTGCTTTCCTTTGCCTCTTGTGTGAGTTGACACTGCACCAGTTGGGGCACACAAGGGCTTCTCCAACCAGCTTGGTACTGATCTGTCCCCAGGACATGTGGGACACTCAGATATTCTGTGACACCAGCTCACTGCATTGTGCTACGTCCTGCTTTGCTGAGTGAGGCTCTAAGCTCTTGGTCTCCAATGTACCTGTACACACAAGATCTAAAGAGGAGAGTAGGTAGATTATGTCAGGGGTGATGCTCATAGAATTATGAATATACTGATAAAATTATTTTGGAACCTGACTTTTCTCAACAGCATAAACCAAATCACATTTTCCAGAGCCAGGTCCACCTGGATATATATTATCATAAAATCACCCAGCTGTTTCTTTTCCAAAAGGTGTGGGGGGATCCCTTTGCTGATGTTTTGTGGAATACGCAGTCGTGTCTCAGCAGACTCTGTAATGCTTAACTGGGTTGTCTCCAGATCTTGCTTGCTGATAGGGTTCTCTTCCTCACAGGCAGAGGCAGAGAGCAGATTTTGTACCTTTCTAATCCTGAGGAAAGTCCCTGGGCATGCCTGATCCATGGCAGCAGCCTGCCAGGCCAGACGGACAGAGATCCTCGGAGCAATACAGGAGAGCTCGAGTGGAGCTGATTCAGATCAGCAGTGAGCCAAAGCACGAGACCATGGGGCAGGCTGCATTCAGGCAAGGGGATTTGTCCAGAGAGAACAAAGAAAAAATTCAGTAGTTTTCTGAATTGCAGGGGGCCTAAATGGAGCAAATCTTTGAACTTTTGGAGCATTTGGAACATTTGCCAGTGGTTCAGTCATTTTTTACATACTGCATAAAAAAGCTTGTGTCTTATGCATTTTACATAGAAACCAGCTTTGTCAGCTCACATCCTGGGATGTGGCATTAAAGAACATTCTTCTGATTCTACCCACACAGACAGCTCAATTTGCCCAAATCCCTCAGCTTTCAGTTACCACTAAAAACAGATGTCAAAATCTTTGCAGACTGTATTATTAAAAGAGGTAAACATTTGTTTGTTTTTTCTCTCTCGTCTTCTTAAAAACATTGTAGAATTACACTTTCTTAAGGCATCTCTGAGGCGCCCTAGAATTTCAGCTAACCTACATTTGCTTCTACTCAGTGTCAGTCTGACACCTCTACCTATGTCTGCTGAATCCCACAGTACGATATAATATGCCTCCAAAACTTATCTCGGTTTCATGTAATAGAGATATTTTATATTTTGGGACTGATAAAAAGATAATTCAAATTATAATTATAACCATTTGCTCCATGTAACACTTACTCCTTACAGCATAAAGCCATTTTTTCAAATTTTAATTTTGTTTTCTTAAACCTAAAAAGTGGCTTCTAATTTAATCTGCAATTAATTACTTTCAAAATTAGGAGATCTTAAAGCATTGAAGCTCCCTCTTGGTTAAAAAGAACAATTAATTATAGCTTAGTAATCAATTAGAAGCTATGCATTAGTAATATTTTGAATTCTGAGAGACAACAGTTATACAGGCAGAGACACATCTGTGGATGGATACTTCAGAAAAGTAGATGTAAGAAAGAGTTCACCTGTCTAGAACTCTACAGTCCTGATTCTAAAAAAACCAGACAGGACTCAGGTTGAAAAAAGCCAAGTAAGATCTTAATCTCCTTCTGCCTTTCCTTCCACCCTTCCTACCTGCTCCATTTTGCCATTTTGGTCCATGATTCTGTCTTTGTAGAGATTTGATTTTGTAGAGATTTGTCTTTAACAGAACAACTCTCAAGAGCATTTGTCTGTGTACAAGATCAGTGCTTAAGCAAAACAAGTTGCCATCCCCTTTGAATCCTTCCATGCCATTGTGATGTTAAAGTGATTTATAACAAAGAATTTATATCTCATTATTCAATAATGGGTGTTGTTCAGAATTCAGATTCTATCTGGCTCCATTAATTACATGTCAACGACTTTTTTCCCCCTCCTTTTCCAACAGAAAAATAAAGTGCTGCCAGAAGTCTGCCTGAAAGGTTCAAATGTCAGGGCCACAATTTTGAATCAAATGGATCTGACTCAACCAATGAGAGAATGAAAACAGCTATTAGAGATTCCATGACAAGTTGCTGTGACAGGGAAAAGCCTAGAACTGCTTTTCACCCACCTGCCTCCATGACTTCGGCTCTGTCCTGAATGCACAAAATGCAACACCAGGAGAATAAATAACCTGTCCTGAAATCTCTGTGGCTTTTCCTATGGCTGGCACTAAGGGTTCCTCCTTTACCTTCCCAGGTAAGGGACTGGCAAGGGCAGTTCTGCAGTTCAGAGGACAGTACTGCAAATTACTCTGCAGCAGGGCATGGGGGCCAGAGCAGGGCTCAGATCAAGCTTCCACTGAGCAAGTTTTAAACTTGTTGAAAACTTTCAAGCTTCTGAAAACCCAGCCATTTATCTGATTTCAGCATCATTTTATATTCATCTTCTACCCAGACAAGCTTTTTCTTGTCCTGGTTACATAAAATTAAATTTCAAACCCGGGAATGATTTTGCTCTGCATAGTTAAGACTACTTCTGGTTTGCTACTTCGGGCTATCAATAAAGGTCTGAAGAAGGGCTGCTTCTTATCCCTCCTGAAGGCTCAGGGACACACCAGGAAAGCAAGCAAAACTGGAAAAAAATAAAATAAGACCCCTCCAGGGGAAAAACAAAAACAAAAACAAAAACCCCAAACAAACAAACAATAAAACTTCAACCACTAAACATGCTGGAAATACACAGAGAGCAAAGAGAAAAGTCTTTACATTCAATTCAATAGCATAAAACTTCAAGTCTCATAACTTTTCCCATACATTAAATAAGGGTCCCATAGTATTTTATTTTTCACATTTAAGGAAAGTACAACAGAGGAAGTATCCCCTGGGGGCCAATTCACCTCTTAAACATGTTCACCTTTCTCAGCATCACTCTTATCTGAAAATTTATGAGGACATCATGTACCTGATCTGCCTCCAAAGAGACCAAAATTTGCAACATATCAAGTGGCTACTTCTGCAGAGCAGGAGAGAAGGGGTGAGGGAGCTTTTTCCCCAATTCCTCTGGTACAACAGACAAACAGCTTCTAAAGACTTCCTAGAGAAACCTCCATTCAGGTAGAGCAAAGAGCAAAGAATGATTAGGACTTTAAAATTCTTGGAGAAGACTGCCCCCGAAGAGGGATATTTGAAATAAGGGGCTCGGTATTCTCTCCCTCTTCCCTCAGGGACAATGACCCCAGGAGGTAGGAAAGAGGCTGATTCCTCCTCAGATCTGTGTGTCTTCACTGTAGCAACTGGTAACTAAATATTCTTGAATGAAAACCAGAGCTGGACACGTTATGTCCTGATAAACACAATACAGTTTGCTGTTTGGCAGTTTTGTCAGCCACTTCATATTTCCTTAATACCATCGCTCACGGGCTGCCTAGGCACCAAAAAATAAATATGAAACATTCAAATCACTTAAAGGTTTCCTGGGAAAAGTGTCTGACTGCATGACACCACCTCATGTGTCCAGAACTGCCACATGTATAAAGAAGGTCCTTTAAACATGGAAAGACTGTGTCCTGCCCTCCTCCATTTGCATTTTCCTGACCTTTTCCAGCTGCCTTCCTCTATTTGTATGCATCTGTTTACCATCTACCATTACCAAAAATTCTTCCTCCATCAACGTTTGCAGTTCTCCTGCAATCTTTCAAGACTTTTGCTATGGCCAAGCTGTCATGTTAACCTGGCTTCTCTGAAGGCACTGCTTGCAGCTAAATCTGTGCGGAAAAGCCACCAGCCTGGAAAAACAGCAGGGAAGGTTCAGTTAAAGACAGTATAGGAGACAAGTTTCATGTGTGACCTCTCTCCTGCTCTCCAGTGACATATCAGTCTCCTTGATCATTCCTACAGGTAACAGCAAAACCAACAAATGACACAAGAGAAGAGGACTTGTCAAAGCAGGTGGTGACCTGCGCCACCAATTTCTCTGTTAAAGGGATGGGTTTATTTCTTACTGGCACTTGTTTTCTGCTGGGGACATATCGAGGCTTGAAATTCTCAGTCTGTTTCTGTTGCCAGGCACAAGATCACTCTTTAAACTTCTATTTCTGTGGTGGGATACAAGATTAAACATAAAATTAATCACCAAAATACTTTTGCCACTTGAAAGGACAAAATTTCCTATTGAATATTACTAAGATCTTTGATTTACACCTCATGCTCACAAAATGTGTTTTCCACTTGCCTCATTTGGGTATCTTCAGGCTTTTCCAGGTTCTTTCTTTCCTTGTTCTTTTTTTATCCTATAATTACCCAAGGAGAGCAACTTAACACTGTTGCCATAAGGATGAAAGCCCTAAAAGAGTGCCATGTTAATCACCTTTCAACCAATTGAAAGAGCCTGAGAAGATGAAGAGAAAGAACTCATTATCAGTGCTTTTTCTTGGGGTATAAGGAAAATCACCTAATGACTGTCGACCTTTAGGCTTACTTGCTTTGGTTACAGGCTTATGCCACTGCTAAGCCAATGTAGTCTGAATCAAATTCCAGGTAAAACAGTCAGAATCCTTCTGCATCCTTACATGGTCTTACTGTCCTGAAGGGGACAGCCTCTATCTACTCGCCCATACACAGATTCCCTGCACTTGGCTCTGTACCCAGAGTCGTAAGAAAGTCATTTCAGGAACAGTGTTCTAGGCTTCTTAAACAAACAGTATACATTGGAATAGTTACTGCCAAGGATTAAAATAATGCCTAAGTGATTTTTTCCAGGCACTCCACAATACAGTAATTTTTTCATCCAACAGCCTTTCATGTGACACTTTTATATAAAAATGTTTACAGGAAATAGCAAACTTTCCTTTCGTTCTTCAGGTTACATGTTCCTCCATAAAATGCAAATGCTGAGTGAAGTCATTGAACTACCTGACACTTAAAAATGAACACATCTAAGTATCCTGCTTTAGATCAAATGGTGGCTCCCAGCAGCTAAACGGATATTTCAAACAGTGGATAACTGATTTTTTCCTGGCCTCCAATTGCCACTTTTAATGGGGAGTTACACAGTGAACCTTTATTAGCAAAGACAGTGGGCTTAGGGGGTCAAGCAAAGGCAGTTTCCATTTGCACTTGCGCAGTGTGATGCTCAAGCCTTTATCATTGTGCAGACTTCTAAAATTTGAAATAAGAACTGAGGACTGTCACAGAGACAAAACACATCCAAGAACACACCGTCTCACAGCACACCAGAGTCTATGCACTTTCTAGCAGATCTGTAGGAAAGCTGGCAACAGCTGCTGAGAAATGCCAGCCAAAAACCGGGAATCCGCTTCTGCAAAGACTTTTCCAAAGAAATGGAAACGTTTCAAATCACTAAAAAACTTTTAGGATTCTCTCTCATCAGAATAGTTCAATAATGATGTAAAAATGTCAGTTTCATTCAGTTTTCCTTTTCTCCAAAGCTTTAGGAGGGGTGTTTTACCACAAAAGTAAAAGACAAAAAGCCTCAAAACCAATTTGCAATGAATGCCTTTACCAGTAGCCCATACAGAGAGAGGCACACTGAGCCTCTGGCACAACAAACATGAAGTTCCCAAAGCTGAACTCAATGGACATGGACTTGTGACTCCTACAATTCCTGTGGGAGATGCTTTGGCTATTCCCATGCTGGGCAAAAGACAACACAAGGCCCTCCAGCCGAATGGGAGTGACTCATAAGGAAGCAGCAAAGCTTTCCTAAAAAGGACCTATCATCACCTTTCTCTTTCATTCTTGGTGGAGAGATGTCAAGGCTTTGCTTCTCTTCCCTCTGTCCTTCCTTGCCTATTTTTTAATCAAGTGATTATGTCGCAGTCTTCTTTCCTCTCCATAAAGAGAAACATCCAACCCTTGAGCATTCTGACTGCAATCACCTGCAAAAACAATGAACAAGAGCCACACAGGACGTGTGGTGCTGTTTGGCCAACAGGTGGGAAGGATCCCTTCCCTTGGGCTACGCTGGCTGCCCAAGGTGTGCTGTGAGTGCGGCTTTATGCTCATGGCTACTCCACCAGCAGCTCACCATGCCAGGGACACGGGTACAGCTGCTTGTGGGGCAGCGTGTGCTGGCTCTGTGACATGCCAGCTCAAAACCCTGCGACAGGAACAATCTGTTGGAGCAGGAATTTCTTACGTGTCCTTTGCTTGCGGAAGAAATCAATCACAAAGATACACACTGGGTACAGAGGAGCTTCAGGCTATCTTTGTGTCTTCTCCCTCACTGCCAGCTTTGGGAAGAGAGCAGTTGCTACTAAAGAAAAGGGGCTTCATATTTTGCCGTGTTCGTTGTCATGGGTTTTTTCCCCCTAAGGCCTTATCCCAGTTACTACGGAAGTAAATTGGCAGGCAAGAAATGCTAGCAGGTAGGAGTCCTATTGCCATAGGGCTGCTTTGTCTCTCAGTGCAAGTAGTTGGTGTATTTCTGGTTTGTGTTTACCATCAGAGCTGCAGTCAGTCACAAAAGCTGCAGTTCCAGCCTTGCAGCTGCAAGGGGAGATACCACAGCCTGCACAGAGGTGACTTTCCAGAGGGGATGCTGAGGTGCCTGCTCTTGTGTCTCCCTGAGCACACCCAGGGACAATATAAGGGTTTTGGGCAGCTAGGACAGTGTCTGGCTCTTCTGCACAACAAATCAATTGACCAGCAGTATGAAGTATTAGACATTTCAAATCACCAGAATTGATCCAAAGAAAACGCTGTTTATTTGTAACACCTTGTTCCAAACCTTCGGCAGGTCAGAACGTGGACCCAGCCTGGATTACCACTTCAAAGCTGATGATCCTAAAAACTGAAATTCAAAACCAAATTAAAAACCACCGACACTAAAATTTTCTACAAATGAGAAACTCTGTTTTTCACCGCCTTGGAATGTGTTTTGTTGAATGCAAAAATTAGTATCTTGGCAAAGACAACAGAATTTTATCTTCCAAAAGAGTCCTGAAATATTTATTACCTGCATGGGATGAGCATAATGGAATTAATTCTAATGCTCCATCCAGAAGAGAGTTCATGAGAAAGTTAAGAACATGTCTTTGAATGAGTGCCTTTTAATAAGAGAAAGTTGATTGAGACTTGGCCAATTTAGCTTTTGTAAAAGTTTATCCCTTTGCAGTCATTGTGAACTTCATTTCCTCACACTCAGGACACACACCTGACAATCTGACCACACAACTCCACTGGACTTTGATGTAAGGACTTCGATGTGAGCCTGGAGGCAGACAAACAAATTGCTTCAGCTCACATCTCTCTTTTTGGCATTTTTGTCTCTCTTCAAGAATCAACCTGGATAAAAGCAATCTCTTGAGAGGAAAAATATGTTTCCATTTAGTGAGGGACCATCCTTGATCCATCCTCAGACTGAGAAAGGAGTAGCATTGAGCTCTAGGACAAGAAAAGGAATGCACAAATGTTGAACTAGCTGATGAGCAGCATTTCTATGGGAAGGCAGGAAGAGGGGGGTTTCAAAGAAAGTACATTTTGAGTGTACAACAGGAAAATGACAACTGCTTTGGAAATTATTCCCAAGAAAACTTACTGTTTAGAGGTAAAAGTCTCAGTGGGGGAAGAAGAAGCACCATGAGTTGGTTACAGGAGAGATTCAGAGAAGGCAGCCAAGCTGCCTGGATTCACAGAGGCACTATCACACAAAGCCACATATAGCCAACTGGCCTCCCAGCCTCCACTCCCAGACAGAAATAGACCTCTGGGATGTAAGAGGGGAGGGGGCAGACCAAAAAGGAGGAATTACCCTCCCCCTGGCCTGTGCTAGATTTGTTTGCAGGCACAAGCAGTCACGGGGTCTGTGAAGCAATACGATAACGTGACATGGCAGAGCTTAAAAATAACATTGCTGATTGGAAAACATTACGTGGGACAAACTCCTGGGGCTACATGCAAAAAGCTTCCAAAGTTCTCTGTGACGGAAGCCCAGATCTTGAAAGGTGGATAGCAACAGCAAATCACTTGTGGAAAAAAGACACTTCCCAGGTTTATTCAGTCATCCAAGGAGTACTCTGAAACTGCCTGTTACATCAGACTCCAAAGCAAGGAAACACTGAGGTCTCCACCATGTGCATTTCTAGGTAATTAGATCTTATTAAAGTGCTTCTCTATATAACAAAGGAGGTCAGGAGAGTCAGGGTGTTTGGAATTAAAAGTGTTTCAGGCATGGATATAGCTGGAGGAAAAGCTGCTTCTACACAACCCAAAATAAGCTGTAATAAAATAGTATAGGATTGCTTTGCATGTGCTGAATAATGGGTAATTTCACAACTTCCAATGCCCATACTTTAGACAAGCTTTTACAAACCAAATTCAATGAGTTCTGCTCAAGGGACTCTTGCAACACTGTGGAGCATGCAATATCCACAGGTATTGCAACATCTAATTGCAAAATAAAGGCTGTTTGCCTCCAAATCTCCTCATGCTCTCCTTCCAGCCAACGCTGACAATGTTATATACAGATGATTTTCTTCTGGGTTAGTGCATTGAATCAGCTCAGTAGTCATCTGACAGGCACCCAACACACCCAAGTGAAGGAAAGTAGCAGAATTGCAAGGCCAGGAGCTAAGAAGGGGAGCAAGGCCTCTCCTGCCTGTAATACTGAGCTATTAGCACAGCTACTTCTGGCACTGCAGTGCTGCTCACGAGCTGTTCAGCTGTCCCATTGGTTAAAGGCAAGAGTTCTGCAAGTCACTTCTGTGCCCAGTGCTCCAACATGGACAGGAAAACAATGCTGCACCCACCACATGTTGTGGCCACACTTCTACAGAATCAAGGAGAAGCAAAATTGTCGTAAACGTTTACTGGCACAGAAAAAATACCCCAGTTATCTGTGAGTGACAAGCTAACAAAGGGAGTTTTTAAATACTCCGATTCAGAAATCAAGCACAGCAGTTCACTGCCACTGACCACAGAACAGTGGGCATCTTGAAACAACTCAGACAATGCAAGGTTTGCTGGTACCTCTTTCCTTTCCTCCTTGTTCTTAGCTGATCCCTATGCTCTGATCACCTTGCACTGCACACTCCCTGTTTTTCCTCTGTATGTTCTAGCCAACTTCTGCTTTTCCCTCAGACTTCCAGGCTAGAATTACTGGGAGGGGAGCCTCACTGTACCTTCTTATGGAGAGAAAAAACACAGCACTGAACCATTTTTTGTGATAAAATGAACACAGCCCCTGGCGATCAAAGGAGAAAACCAGCATCTTCCAGAAGAGTTCAGAGTGGGACCCAGCTGAAGGTCAGAGGGCTCTGGAGGAGCCTGAGTGCATGGCTCAGTGACACAGCCTGGGTGACCTGCTGGCTGGCAGGTGCAGATGGAGGACTTCAATTCCTGCATAATGTTATTCCTCTCTCCCCTGTGCCTCCTGCTCCAGGTGCCACCTGTGCAGCCCCGCCCCTTCTGTGGCAGGAACACTACTAATTATCCCGTTCAGCTCATGGGCATGGCAGAACACTTAATTTCAGTTGTGAACTCCTACAAATTATGTGGGTTGAACAAGCCATGGGGGCCACCAAAGCTGAATGTGGGGAAAGCAGTGGGGAACACGAAGGTGGGAGGAGCAGGACTGGTCCCTCTCACCTGATAAACTGAGTAACATCAACAAACTGTGTGACTGCTTCTAGTGGAGACTGTACCAGGTCTGTCTCTGCATGACTCTGACACTGGGCACTCAGACACTCTCAAGTAAGAGTGAGAGAAAGAGGTTACCTGATCAATCAAGTATTTCCTTCAGCTGCACTTCTTTTTCCTACAGGAAGCCCTGGCTTGTATAAACCACTCAAGAAGCAAACATCAAAGGACTCCTCTATCACTTAGTCAGGATAATAGACTGTACTTGAACTCTACCCAGTGAAGTGAAACTTCTTAAACTGAGAGCTGAAGTTTAATTTGTTATTCCTGGCAAACTGCCCAAGAGGAAATGGATCCAGGGCAGAAGTTTGTTTGTTAGACAGCAGTGAGAGATTGACACTTTTATAATAAGCCACAAAAGCAGGGAGAATAGAAAGAGCTGCTGAAACTACTGATTATTCTAAGATCTGCTCTTAATGCTGCATCAGTTACAAGACCTCCTTTTAGTAATTGTCAAATAATGGAAATAAGAGACCATGAAACATCAGTAAGGAAAGAGTTTGAGCAGAGATTGTGCACATGAGGCTGATTCAAAAGAATAGAAGGAAAAAGCACAAAATCAGCTGCAGCATGTCCTTTACAGACTGGAATCCTTCACTAAAGGTGCAAGGTACTGACTGCCAGTTCTGTCCACACTTCCAGCCCATGGTATGTCCGTCCAGACCCTGCCCACCAGTGTCAAAAATGTGGTGCAAGGAGCTCTCAGTTGTTTGCTAAGGTAGGCTACAACACAGCCAGGATCCCATCCAGCATGTTGTCCTGTAGCTCTGTTGCCCCTGTGCCTCAAGATACATAAGCTCATGGACCCTCTGCCCTACTGTGGCACAGCCTCAGCCACACCAAGCTCCAGAAAGCCAACAGAAAACATGGGCTGTGGTGAACAGATAGCAAAATGGTTTCACTGTACTGAAATTCTTTGCTTTGATTTTCAAAACAACCAACTGCACCTGACAGACATACCTTAAGCAAAAACATCACATGAACTTTACCCAATCATGTCTCAGGTGAGCTCAATTAAGATATCATCTTCTAAATAAGAAATCTGACTTTGGGATATATGAGGATTCCCTCTTTATTATATATTAACAGTAAAAATATTCCATGGTAACACATGCCATTTTGGAATCTCCTTTACTGTCAGTAATTTACAAGCTGCGTTAAGACAGACAATTTAAACTAATGAAAGCTCCCAACAAGAGCAAAGCAGTGCATTTACCATAAATACCAAGAGACTTCATCCCTTCAGGCAATATTTTTAGTATTTCTTTTCACTTCACTATGCCTGGAGCACAGTTTAAGGAGCTGATTAGGTATATAGATTTAAGAACAACTACAAATATTAAGGAATGCTACTGGGCGCATTTGGTGGTGACTCTTCTGAAGTTCCTTGCACAGATTTTGCAGTGTGGAAGAATTCTAAATATTGTTATACCCCTTTCCTTGATATTTTGTTCCCTTGGTAAAGCATTTTGTTTTGAAAGGCTTTGTCTAAAGGTTAAACAGTCCCCATGCAACCTCTCAGTGAAACAGAAAAGCATGTTTAGTTGTCTGGTCCCAACTGCCAGTGTCCCGTACTTGCCAAAACTCCCAGCCTGTGTGGCCACTGAAGTACACTTGCCACCAAGAACTGTCCTTCCGTGTGGACAAGGCAGATGTGGATCCAGCCTCAGACCCTGCAGAGATGCAGCTGAGAGTTTTCAGCTGTTTGGACCATGAATGTTACTATAGACATTCCTCATCTTTCAAAGAATAAAAAGCAAAGCACATGGAATCATCCTGTGGATCAGCCTAAGGCCATGAGCTGCCCAGCTCACCCATGCTGGCTCTGCCATACACCACAAGAACAGATAAAACGTGAACATTGTCCAAATACATCTCCTGTAGTTTCTGCCTGGGTCTTGGAGAGATTGTCTCTTGGGAAGGAAAGATTCATCAATAAGCATTCATCCATAATTAAGCAAGTAGGCTATTGGACAAATTTAATAGCAAATAACTAATAAATGATTTTTATACCATAAGAAGACAACAAGACAAACAGGAAAGCATGAAATCATATTTTGGCTTTCTGCACAAGAACCACAGAATAAATCATATGCTGTTGATACATTGCTTTCAGATTCTCGCCCAATAGTTATTATGACCAAATCTACAGCAACTCTGTATGTTAAAACAGAGGAATGAGGGTGATGGAGACTGTTTGGTTCTCAAGCCAAGGTAGTTGTAAGCAGGTAACATCTTTAAATTAACAGTTTCAGTTAATTGGGCTGTCACTTTTCTAGCTGCTAACCACTAAGCATTTGCCTCCTAAGCTTAGGGAAAAAGCCTCCAGAGACTATGAGTCAGTGAATGAAAACTGTTTTGGGTCCCATGGCAAAGAAAGTACTTTGCTCTCAAAAATAGATACATTTCTTGTGGGAAAAACCAGGCCAGCTCCTTCCTCTCCCATAGATAACAATGCAAAATGTCAGACACCTCCCAGGCTCTGTTCCCAGGAGATCAATAGCATTGCAGTTGCTACTTTGGTGGGTTTTTTCCTTAAAGGTTAATTCATATCTAATCAAAAATCGTGACCCAACAGTTCACTGCTTATGAGAGCATAAGGCTGCCAATAGTGTTGAACTGCTGCAGCTGCAGAAAGGTACAGCAGGATTTGAGCACTTGGAAGACACAAATCTGGGGTGGGAGACAGGTAAAGACTGGAAGCAGGGGAGCAGGCAGGGCCTATGTTCAGTGCACGACAGTGAGAGGCTCCAAAGCAAGGGGAGGAGGTTGCATGCAGGGAAAACCCACCTGCTTGCTCGTGTTTGCAGCAGAAAGCCCGTGGGATGCATTCACTGTGTTACCAGTATGTCCTGCAGGTTGGGAGCTGCACAGTGACAGTAGAGCAATGTGGAATGAAACCCTAAAGATCACATTCAAGGGTAAAAAGTGTGCCATGTGCACATTTTTAATGCAAAGGCTTTCACCCAGAGGGTTTGGTGACTGCAGCGTACGAGCACCTGGGGCCCTCACACGGTGACAGCTCTGCCAGAGCCACCAGGCCAGAGCCCTGTGCTGCTGGCTGTCACCTGCTGCAGGGCACAGCAGCCAGGGGGGCTGAGCCGTGCTGGGAAACCACACAGAGGGTCTGACACCATCGCCCAGCAGCGCTGCCACCCCTGTGTGCCACAGCTCTGCAGCACTGCTTCAGGACCCTTCTGATCCCCTGCACTGCACCTCACACCTGCATTCACTTTGTGCTGAGATCGCAGGCAGCCACATCTAGGGCAGGGGCAGAAGCAAGGACAGATGTGAGGATGCTCCCCAGAGGCAATCCTGGTCCATTATTCTCATTTCACTGGATAAATCCTACAACAAATAGCCACGAAAAAAAAAGAAAAAAATCCCAGACAGGCAGTTAAACTGAACCCCAGGCAGTGCAGTACCACAGCAGGCTCCACAAAGCTCTTGCAGTCCCAGGGGAGTAAGAAAAGGGGGAGGAAACATCACAAGAGATGACTTTGCTTACTCACATCATTGGTGCAGACACGCTTGTTTACATTTGATTGGCCTCATCTAAACTTTGCTGGAGGTTGACCATAATATTTACAAGCTGAAAGAACAATTATGTAGCTGAGAGCAGCTAAATGGAACAAAACAAAACCAGAGACACAGAAATCATGTCATTTGCTAAAGTCAGAAAAACAAACTGAGCCATCAGACCACACATCTGCCTCACGCTATATAAATTTACACCGTGGTACTATTTGTGCTGCTTTACTGCAATATGGATGTTCTTTGAGTTTATAAACACTTACAGTGGTTATGTGCTCCATGTACTTATTTGTACCATAAAAAATTATATGGAAGGATATTTCCTATGCCTCGTCTGTTTGTTTACAGAGTCCACCTTTAAAAGACCAATATTCTTCCCCCTGGGGCCTGTTTACAATCTGCACCTGTGATGGTTTCTTCAGTTTCAATCTCATGGGCTGTATTTCTTACATAACTGTTTTCCCTCTTTCAGACACCATTAATCATCCCTCTGTCAAGATCTTCTTCCCACACCAGGCTTTACTGTACATTCCTTGCATTTTCGTACCGTGATGTCAGTCCAGAATGGAACAAAGATAAGAATTGCTCAAGATTTTCCTTCAAATGATCCCGTTTCTACAAAGCTATATATAAAATAAAACCCTCATACTCACCATGGAATTTGGAAAGGACCAGGCTTGGGGATTTGTGATTTTCTCATATTCCATATCCTTACTGCTTGAAAATTTAATGCAAAATTATTTTTGAAAAATGAGTGCAGAAGTACGGGGACCAAAGCAAGCACAACTCAGCTTTGTAATTGATGGTAGAGCAACTAGGCAAGTATGTAAGTTACACTGCAAATGTTTTGAAAATAATTTGTCAACTATGCTTGAAAAATTACAACTTTTTTTTCACACTTTTCAATGTTTGGGAAAGTGAGATTGTTGCACGCACTTAACACCTTTTCGCCACTGCAAATGATTTAGAATAGCAAGAAGAAAAGAGTGCTGAGATGCTATTTCCATTCATTTGCATGTTTCAGAGATAGGATGGACTCCAAATTTTTAATTATCATTTCCCTTTTGTGAAAGAAAGCAAACTCTGTCAATCTGTCGAATCCCTATTCCTGGGCAAACATTCACCCTACTGTGGTTTTATTGGACTCAAGAGTAGGTATCTTCCAACTAAGTAAAGATCCCTGCCTTTTTTTGTTGTAACACTAACACTGTAAAGACTCCACGTGACATCACAGCAAAGCATCAGAGGAGCAGTGTTGTAACATATGTGGCTGTCAAACATCAGCCTATAAAAATACCCAGGCAGCTCTGTTCTTCTCTTGGAGTGAAGAAGAGAGCTGTTCACGCAGAACAATATTTGTTTTATTGACAGATTTTACTGTTATCTGTTACCCACCAGTGGGCTCCATTTGCAGTTTTCATCATAGAGTAATTGCTTATTAGAGACATTAGCAGGTTGTTTATTTGAAAACTATTATGCTAATAAGGAACAATCATATTAGCAAGGTGTGCTCTTTACAACTTTATTTGTTTATCCTCAGGGACTAAACTCCTGAAACCCCAAACCTTTTGTTACATACTGAAAGATTTGGAAGTAAAATGTCTGAAGATTTTTTTTTTTCATGTCTGAGAAATTTGTCCAATAATAATCAGTAGTTTTATTTCTGTCATAAATAACAGGAGCTGCCTGTGACAGAAAGATGCTCACAGGATTGAGGGCTGTTCTGTACACAACCATTTACTTGCTAAGCAGTCTGGAAAAATTATGTTGCTGCTGTATTTGCATATTTTCTTATTACAAATGTTACCATAACTATAACATACCAACTTTAGTGTATTATTAAGCCCAAAGGGAAGGAAGAAACTGATCGTAGCATAGCTTCCAAGGCTCCGGGAAAGCACCTGTTTCCCCTATCCTTTGAGCCTTAGGGGCTTTTTAACCTTGGACTCACCAATAAACTCCCTTAATGATAACCTAGATGGGATCAGTTATATTTACACATCCCAAGATTTCCAACAAACCACCAAGTACTTACAGCACATTTTCACTTTTGCAAGAAAATGCTTTCACCATTGGCACAGCTGAAATTTTTGCTATGCTGCTGCTGTTCATTATTTTGCTGTGCTGGGGGTTATTTGTACTACACACAGTATCACTTTCAGGCAAAAATTAAGAAAGCAATCTTGCAATGGGTAGTGCCCACAAGCAGAGTAGAGTTGCAGATTCCAACCTGACTGCATACCAAAGCAACAAGACATTATTATTTATATTCCAGTAGCACACAGACCCAAATTTGGGATCACAGCCCCATGTGATTAGGTGCAATGTAAACATGTAGGTAAAGAACATCCCAAACCAAGAGGATCACATGTAAAATGATGACAAAAAACCAAAACAAAACAAAAATCAGGGGAAAAAAAAACAAGCAAAAAAAGAAGAGCAAGCAAACCACAGAGCAGGAGAAGAAAAAAAAGGAAAGAACAACTTGCATGGGGACTGACCAAACACAACTCAGCTCACCTCTCGCCTGTGGCTCATGTTGGCAGTCATCGAGTGGAGGATGTGGCTTTGGATTAAGTAAGCAGACAAGCCTGTGTAAAAATGGAAACAGAATAGGCTGGATTTTGTTATGGAAATATATAGATATTAAGCACTCTCACAGTGTATTTCCCTTCTCCCTGTTTCTATGCACATACAGACCTGCATGTGTGCCCATGTATGACTCATAATAAAGTTAATTTAATCTTATTGCAGTGTAAGCAAAGTGCTGAAAGAGGAGGTAACAATGCAGGGAATCAGACATGTTGTATCAAAATCGCATGTGTCTGTGGGCTGGAGTCCAAAGCCAGCAATCCTGGTATATTTTGGAAACTTTCAGTCTTGAAACTGAGTGAGCACACCTGAACTTTCACTTCACTGACTTCATATGAGGAAAGAGGGGCAGAAGGAGATGAATTCTTATACCCAAACTAAAACTTCTTGCAGTCATCTCTATAACTGTATAGAGGCAAACTGTAACAGCAAAGAAAAGAGAAATACATAAAAGGCACAATGTTTTGTTCTGAAGCCTCAGCCACTCTTCAGGAAGGAGACCTATCACTTTACATAATACTTTACAAATCAGTGCTTCCTTCCAAACATGGGAGTCTCTCTGAGTACAGGCTGCTTCACTTCACAGCATGTGCAGAGTTCCTAGGGCTGAAAGCTCAGCTCAGTATCTGTGACTGGGTGCCCTTCCAGCCAGCCCCCTGCTCTGCCTGGTACTCAGCACCCCTCAGCTATTCTGGAGGATCCCGTCTGTGCCAAAGGACTTCCCTGCATCTGGAGTGGCAGGATAAAAGCCAGTTTTAGACAGCTGAGAGCACACAAGAGCATGTGACATAGTACCATACTTTAGGAGATCATTTCAGCAACCCCTTAAAACAGGCCTGTGCCTAGTGAGGTTCACCCTTTAAGTCTTTAGCGTAAACTGCAGTGCATACTCTTCTTGTGTGTGCTTCAGCAGAATGTCCGGCTCACAACACCTGATCCAGCAGAACCAGGAGCAGGACAGTCCCTTCTGCTTATCTTTGCCTACCCCAGATTTTGCAGGCTCCTTGTTTCACCCTGCCAGCACATAAGGGTGGCAGCCTAGGGGTGACAGTTTTCCAGCCTCTTCCTCAGCTACTTACATCAGCTGGCAGAAATTCTTCAGAGATGGCAAGAGGGCTAGATATTTACAAGCAGTGTTTATTTTTCTGGAATAGCATATGCGGCCAGCTGCATGTTCTCTTCAGCAAAAAGTCTTGTGATCTGAATACCCTTAAGCCACTCTCCTGTGTCTCTTGTCCCTCTTGATCAACTTTTAAAAAAATAAGAACACTCTGCCACTTCATGGTGTGCTCTTACAAGCACGGTCTTGTTTGTTAGCACATAGTGGGAGTATGGGATGGCTTTGAGAAGAGCTCTCTGTTCCAGCAGGTTTATATTTGAAGGTGACAGTAATGAATGGGATCAGCCTGTTTCTCACTTGCAGGGGCTGAGCCTCAGGCTGAGACAGGCAGTGCAGGGAGACAGATTTGTGTCCAGTTGTGTTCCAACACCACAGCTTTAAGGCCCTTCTCTCAGACCCACCCTCGCTCCAGGTCATTGGTAAGAGAACCTGCATGTGAGGTTTGTCTTGTTTCCCATCTAAAATCTACTGACTGTAGCTGTAGTCACAGTCTGGCTTCGGAAGAGAGCTGTGCTGGCTTCACACACAAGGGACTACAAGTGAAGAAATATCAGCAATGCCACAGTAGACAGGAACAGATGAGCTGAGGCCTCATAATGCACCCAGAAACACCTGAGGGAAGCGAAGCCAGGCTCAGGCAGCTCCAAAGCCCTGCAGTCTGCACTCCAGTTAACACCCCCCCCCAGCAGCTGGGCTGCCTGGGCCCTACTGCTTTTGCACAGGGTGTGACAGAGGGGGACACCCCTCCACCCTGCACGCTCCCCACCCACTGTGACAGCACCTCCTCACTCCTCTGCCTGACTGCAGTGCAGCTGTTGGATGGGACAGCAGTGTTCCCCATAGATACTGTCAGTCTGGCTGGGAAGTTCCAGCTCTAGAGGGGCATGGGAGCACCACATCTCTGAACAACTGCAATGAGCCATGATGGCTCAAAATTGCCATTTTAATTCTTGCCCAGCAAAGTAAAGCTTGCACAGAATACATTGCTGAAAAGAACTCTTTTTTTCCTCCACTCTTTCCAGTATATTTTTTTCTTCCAGTTTTGCTTGGTTTTATTTTTAGGCTGGTTTTCGTGTCCAGCAAGAATGCTAGAGGAGCAGAGAAGGTGGGGATTTTTCTCGCTTTTCAATGGGACTGAGCAGGCCCAAACTTCTCAACGCTAGTGTTGCATTACTGCCCTGCCTTCCTCTTGGGGATTGACTCAGCAGCACTGTTTGGGTTATGTGCTGGATATAGACTTAGTTCTCCTCCATTCTGCTGTTCCTGCAACTCCATTAAATTTCCACTGGGTATTTGAAAACAACATTATATATGTATATACACACATACACGCAAACACATAAAACAGAGCTCTTAAGAAGAGTTTACATCCTGGGAGGACACCAGCATTGATTTCTTTAAATTCAGAGTAACTGCTGACTTCTGAAGGAGTTCATGTGTCTGAGAAGCAGCAGAGGAAATTTGTTTTTCAGTGCTTCTGCTTATCATTCATCAGGGTTCTGGAGTACATTCATATCTTTGTAAGGGCCTAAAAAAAGCTTCACTAAAATGCCTTGGTCCCATTAGCAAATCTGTGAAATTGTCTGAGAGACTGACATGGGGGACTACAGACAGATGTACCACGTTCATTGGTCCTTGCTCCCCAGCTCCCCAGCTGCAGCACTCAGCTCCCACAGAGCACCACTGCTAAAATGCTGCTAAAGCCTCAGCATTTTATCCACTCGCTCACTTGTCACAATGCAGAATGAGTCTGTGAAGTATTAATATTTTTAAGCAAACACAGGAGCTCCCAGAACTAAAGAGGGATCTGGCACAGATGAGACATGACAGTTTGGGTGATGGTCTGAGCAGTGAGAAGCTCAGGTAGCACACACTGTGAACCTGCAAATGTGCTGCTAATGTCCAAGGAAAAAAGGCTGCTGCCATAAATCACCTTGTCTGTGAAAATATTCTGAAATGACAGCATCAGCCTCTATACTTGAGAGATAAACTATCCTGTTTCTTTAGCCTCTCTCAAACTCAATCACAGACACAAAGAGAAAGGAAAGATAACAAAAAGAAATCTATCTGAGATGCCATTTATTTTTATCAGCCTGGACCTTTGGGACACAGTGCATGCAATTTTGCCTCTGCACCATTCCCCTTCTTGGAGTCATCACACTTAGGCAGTAAAATATCTAATTTTAGTAATTGTCAAAATATTGGCAACTCTTGTATTTCTGAAAGAGTGGAATACGGTGTTAGGCTAAGCCACAATCTGGCACCCAGGTCAGGTTGGGGTTTTTTTCAAGGATTGCTTAAAGGCAGCCCCCAGAGGTGGAGCACAGATACTTGACTTGAACTAACTAGCACTGGAAGAAATGTATTCAAAATGAATGAGCTGGTTGATGAACTCCCAGGACAGAAATGTCCTTTGCTCTTTGCAGTGAGAACAAAAAGGTAGGAACACAACAAGGACATTTATATACAGTGGACGATGGGACACAAAAGCAATTAAAAAGGTTGGATTTACCTTCACTTGCTTCTACTACTGCCTTTAACTGTCAGAGTTTCAGAGGAGGTGGATCCTTGTCGTGTTTTCCCAAACATCTGGGGCTCACGACTAAGAACTCTGCAAGTTGTGTTCGGCAGCAGGGTGATTTTCCATGCTCAACACCAAAATCTTCCCAGGGCAACCTCTGGCCACCACTTCTACTTCCACCTGCCAGGAAAGTACCAGCCCTGCAAAAACTTCTGCAAACAAACACTCTCAAACAGCAACAGGCACAAGTGAGTGTATTATAAATGGTAAAGGAGCACTGAACAGTTCTTTTCTAACCAGAAAAAGGCTGCTGTCAAGTGATTTAATTGCACTGCTAAATTGTATAGTAAAAAAGAAATTGCATGTAAAGACCATGTGACTAGGAACGAAAAGCCTCTCGTTGAAAGCTTTTATTTGCCCTTTATCACACTGTTTTGCTTCATATTCTATAAATAGCTCATGTGCACTGTTTTTGCTTTTGGCCTCAGAACTATGAACTGGTTCCTCACTGGCTTTGCAGAGTCTGAAGAAAATCTCTGGAGAATGCTGTAAGCATATTTGATAGAAGCTCACAAGTGGATTAATTTCAAAACAAGGTTCAGTTGGCACATTTAAAAATATATAATAATCAGAGTTGTTTGTAATAGATTCATCTCCTTCTGCAGCAGAAATCAGGAATCAGAGTAGCTTGGTTTCTGCAATCTGATTTTAGTTACAGTTAGGCTGCAATTTATTTTTAGTAACAAACTGTTTCCCCGAGACAGATTCGGCTGCTCATTAGCATTGGGAGTCTTCTCTACAAAAAATATATTGTGAAATTTCCTTTTAGCTTTGACTAGACTCACCCATTTAAACATAAACTCCATTCTGCAAAGACAGAGAAGATATGATTATCCATCTTGTCATGGACAGATGATAAAGAAACAGAAAATAAATTGTCCCTCTTCCCTAAATTTTCTACTTAGTATCACCACACAGTTTCCCTTTTAAAAGGCAGGGAAATCTGTTAATCTGCATTATGAGCTTAATGAAAAGAAGCATAATTGAAAAATTGTTGTAATGAAAGAGAGTAAAATACCCGTTGTGTTGGATTTGTGATTTTATACCACTCGACTACTTCATCAAAACATTGGCTGGGGGAATCCTCCACAGTGACTCCTCTAGATGGGTTAATTGGCAGGTTGGGATCCAAATCATTGCCTTCACCAACTGATCTTTCCGGAGTGAGTTTAATCTGCTTTGTTTCCAATTTCACCACTGGTGTCAGCCCATGCTGCTGCAACAGCAGCCTGGCTTTACTTATTATTCAGCATTTTCCAAGCCATTTTTTCTGCTACACCCATCCAGGTAACGTCCAGGCACACAGACTCCTAACACTCCGATTTCCAGCATCAGAAATGCCAGCTTTGGTCAGGCCAAGGGCCCCTCCAGCCTCCCTGCAGCAGGATGGGAGCTTTTAACCAGCCGATGCCGTGGTGTTTCATGGCCATGAACGCCTGTTCTCCAGATGTGCTTAGCTGGGCTTATTAAAGGTTACCCACAGCAAGCAGATTTTCTTCAGCTCACCCCTGTGGATGATGAACATACCTCCCCTGCAGCACACCACACATCAGGAGATGGTGATCCTGACACAGAGCAACCTCTCAGAGTCACGGTCCTGCAAAGCACAGCTCCCTGTTGCACCCCACATCCTGGGGTGAAAGTAAACTTGCTGCTTGAAAATATTTGCTTTACTAAAGATGAACTCTACTAGGTGCTCAAAGGAGCTAATTCCAAAACTGGCAATGCCAGAGTTCAGATGTGCCATATGGCAGATTTGGTGCTCTGTGAGTTTGGGGTTTTTTAATTCTTTAGCTCCTTTAGCCGCTATTAACGAGGTGTCATGTTAGAAATTTGGTTCATTTAAATTATTTTCAAGGTAGACAAGCTATTGGAGTGGACTGCAACCTATGCCTGCCTAAAGCTTCAAGCACTATGATGTCCTGACAGTTCAAATGTTACACAGAACTTGTAAAATTCAAAGAGCATTTCTTTTACCTTCTCTAAATTACTAAAGGACTTAGTACGTTTCCATACAGTTTTCCAGAAAAATAAATATTTTCCCTAAGAACACAGTTTATTTTCATGATGTCAACCAGTATTTTCATACCTGATAACAAGAAATAAACCCCACTTTACTTTAAAAGTATGACTATAATCTTAGCAGTTAATTGTCATGGCATTACAAAAATACCACTGAAATGGGTATGAAAATTGCTCAGAGCAATTGGTAGAGCCTTTTCATAAGCCAGGGAGTGCAACAACTCCTCCAATTCATGCATGTTTACACACAGAGCTTTCACATATATGGCTGTGCTTGATTTTGGGAATTATGTCAACGGGAAAAACATCATTTCCTGATGTAAAGGACGCAGACTTCACAGATTTTTCACTGAAATCACAGCAGCTGATTCAAAAATTCTTAACCCCCTTCCCATAACTAACCTTGACCGTTTGACCCTGAGAGGTTTCACAGCTAATTGCCTGTTGGAGGGAGGCGTCTGAAAACGGTGGATTTCAAAGAAAAACAGAGATCATTTTAGATTTGACATTAGTGTACATGTAGGCAGTGGCAACTTTCTGCTTTGGATTTCCCTTGTTTCAGTTGCCTCCATCCCATGCGCGCTGTTATTTGAGCAGGAATGTGGGTGCTTAGCTCGCCGGTGATGGTATCTGTGCAGCACCACAAACGGCCCCGCATTCTTGGCATATTTGGTGGCCTGCATCAGCCCCGCTTGGAACAAAAGCTCTTGTTTTGGACACATCACTGCAGACTGTTGCCTGATCCAAACTGTCTGCTTCCTTCTGAACTTCTAAATAGAAACGACAGATCAGTTTGTAGTTTTGAACAGATCTAGCCTCAGAAAACCTATCTGATACTGCCTAAATAGGAGCTGCCTTTTGCATCCAGGTTTGGTTTTAATTTACAGCACATTCTCCAGCTTAATACCCAAAAGACAAAGACAATTTAGATGTAAAGTCTAGCTATGTGAGGATTTTACTTGAAACAAAATTCAAATATGTGCAATGAACACAGGTGAAAGTGCTATTAGAAGGACCATTTCAAACGCTAATGAGGAAGGTGCATTCAGAACTGCACGCAGCAGTGTCACTGGCATGTCTGGATATTCAGTATGGCCTCTCTGTGAAGAGCCCTAGCATCTCCTGCAAAGAAACAGCATCTCTGTCTCCCCATCCACAAGCTGCAAAGGGGTAAAGGTCAGCTCCCGCGGATTCCTTGTCACAGGCAAAAGGGAACAAAAAGGTGAAAACCTCAGACGCAGGGCTGGCTACTTTCCCTACTTGCTAGGCAGACAGTTTTGGTAGGAATAGAGAGTAGGAATTCTATTTTGAGCAGTAAATGCATACATTTAATCCTCAACTATCACGGCAAAGCGTTCCTTCTCAGAAGAAAAAAGATCTTTGAAGAAATCAGATAGGCACACGGAAAGGACATTTGGTCCATCCTAGGTCCTGAAATAAGAACAACCATCTCCATGTCCTTTCTGAGAGGTATTTCACTAACCTGCCTTTTACCATCATCACAGATTTCATAATCACCCAAGCAGTCTTTTCCAGTACTTGCTATCCCTGATTTGGATACTTGTTGTTTGGGGCTTTTCCCCTTTTTTTAATGCCTTCTTTGAATCTCTTCTGCTGCAATTTAGTTCTGTTAATTCCTGTTCCATCTTCTGCAGGGATAGGACTCTCTGTAAGCATTATACTGCTCTTCTTTACAGCAGCCTTTTCTGTATTTGAAGACTTTTGTAATTTTTCTTCTGGTCTTTTATTCCCTATACAATCCAAATTGTTTCAGTCTGCCTTCTAGGTTTGTTTCCTAGTTGTTTGATCATTCCCACTTTGGAACCTCTCCAATCAGCCCACATCATTCTCAAATCTACCAATCATCTTGGGATGTCCTCCTGGGACATTATTACCACATATGAAACCACGTTTTCCCAGACAGGTTTTAAAATGACATCTATTAAGCTGAGGGTTGCTTCTTCGGTGCACAGTTAACTTGAGTTATTTGCACTTGAGTTAATACCTCCCCAGTCAGCCTCACGTCAGAGTCCCAGGAACAGAGAAGTGAAAGGAATCACAGGAAATCATCTCATCCATATCCCACCTCTGAGGCACAATCAAGTACCATATATCTACACTCTTTTTGAAATACTGCAGCAGCAAAGCCATTATGACCTCTCTGGGCCATCTTCACATGAGAAATTCTAAATCCCCATTTACCCCTTTCTGAATCCCCAAATAACCATTTACCCACAGATGCCTCAGTCAGTTGTGTGCCCACCTTACCACATAAACCCAGCACAATTTGCCTTCAAGCATGTCATGTGGGACTGTGTCCTAGCTTGTCTTTGCAATAAGGTTCCACCAAATCTACTATGCACAAGTACATAGTGGCATCATGATAATTATTTATCACATTTGTAAGGACAAGAAAGATGTTTAAAGTATCATCTAATGCTTTACGCCATTATTCATTTTTAATACTGAATAAGCATTAAGTTTCTCTAACTTCTCCATGGCTTCCTCCCTCTGAGCTGCCCTTGCATTTTCAAACAGAGGTAATGCATTTGTCTTCTTGACATCATCAGGAGACCCCACATTTCTTAGAGAGAATGGCAGATAAGTAAGCATTTGCAAATTTTTCACATTACAGGATATTGTATCGAGTCCTGCTGACTTGCATAATCTTTCTTATCTATCAAGTACACCTGACCTGTTCCTTTTTAGTTCTGTTTTTATTAAAATTAACTGGTTTAAGCATCTGGTCATAATTCACCTTTTCTGTGGTGCTTGAAAGGAGAAAGACATCAAATAGATGACCTATTATTTGCTCATTTCCATATTAAGAAGTAAACTTATACTTTCATCCAATTTGGTTACTTAAGTATTTTCTTGCCGTTCTTCCTTCTTCAGCAGCTGCAGTTCAGTTTAAGCCTGAGCTTTCCGACTCTCCCTTGCGTGTCCCTGCAGTCCGTCACACCAGTCCCCCGTGAGGAGAAACACACCTTTGCCATCTTTTTCTGCCCCGCTCAGTGTGATAAGCCACGCTCATGTCTCCCCCTGCCCTCCCTGTGGGATTGTCAGCCGAGAGCAGCTGCAAGCTGCCCCTGGCACGGCACACAGGGATTGGGTTACTGCACGGAATAGCCGCGTTAGCAGCTGGCAAACCGCGCTGGCTCCAGCCTGGCCTGGCTGACCGGGCAACACACTCGGTTCAGCGCAAACAGCACCATCCCCACCTGGAAGGCTTCTGCATTCCTGACAGAACTTACACCTCACAGGTCCTGCAGGGCCAAGGCAAGCCCAGAGAGCACCATGAGAGATGTAAGTGAATGCTTCCCTTCGACTCTGCTGAAATGAAACAAAAGCAATGGGCGACACAGCAGAAACAGAGGCCTCTCTGCCAGCTCGCATTTGAGCTCCACTGAGAACAAAAAGGGTAATAAAGTTTGACTCTTTGAAAATTTGGTTGCTCCTTCTCTGCTTTTACACAAGATCCTCTGTCACAGAGGGTGCACAGGAATGCTCTGAGCCCACAGAAAATCTTCAATCCACCTCTTAATGAGACAAAAGGTTTCAGGGAAACCCAGATGAAACACAACAAGGCATAGTAATACAGCCAGAAGGACCCTACTGATCTGCTTTACAAATGGAAAATACTTACAAGCTAATGCAAATAGGAACAAGCTGCAAGAAACGTTCTATAACCTTAAATTAACTACCTAAGAGCATGGCAGGCATCTTGCTTGTAGTTCTGCACTTCACTTAGCTCCTACAGTCATACAATCCTAGCAGCTTCAGTGGGAAGGAAAATGAAATCCTCCAATCCTTAGGGAAAAGTCACAGTTTATCTCTAGAAAGCATGAAGCTGCAAATCTGAAAAGATGCCAAAGTTGACAGTTAACTGCCACATACTACTGAAGTCTTTTTTTCCGCCTTCTTCTTAAACTCTTTCTTCCATTCCCAGGCCAGACTAGAGTTGGAAGTCAGTGAATGAATTCCACAAGTACTACAGTTTGTACTTTCCCCAACAGCTCAAAAGCGGAGGTATCAGATTTCACAGCCCTGTGAGGAGGCTGGCACGGCTTCAAAGCACTTCTGAAACATCTCTCACTTTATCCTGAGGAGACAATGGCCTCTCCGAAGGGATCTGCAACAGGCCTTCCCTCCCAGAGCTGATTGTGACACAGCCCCAGCTCCTGCAAAGTAACACCCACATATCGGGAATTTCACGACCTTGTGCCAAGACAGAACTTACCTGAAAAGTCTGAACCAAATCAAACAGCATTTGCCATCTCAATATTTTTAAAGATATCTTGGGCCTGTCATGACTCAAAAATGGGTTGTATTCAAGTCCCGTGTTGGCTTCAATGTGCTAGTCCTGGTGGAAAGCAAGGGCTTTTGACAAGCTCTTTCAGTTACCAGAAATAGGTCTGTACTACATTATCAAAACGACACCATCTTTAATTTTTCTCTTGACTGCAGTTAAATTTTAAAGAGACAAATGGATCAGTTCCAGAATTTATAAAGACAGGTCTCATAAAACCTTCCTACCCTGAATTATTTCAGAGACAGCCATTTTTGAAAGACATAATTTTCTCCTTTCTCCTTTGGCATTAAGAAAAATCAACCTTCCTAGTTCCCTGCATAGATAAAACATGGAGGATTTTGTATATTTTTGCCAATCCATTTACAATCAAAACCCTTCACTCCATTTCAGGAATGGTTGGAAACATCAACTCGATAGAGGCAAAGGCAAGCCAGAGAAATGGATTTTTACTAGGAATAGCAAAATGAAATAAGAAATAGGAATATAAAAAGAAATACAAATAGCTACATAAAAGATAAATAAAGATATCAAGATCAGCAAAACTAAATAAATACTGCACTGAGAATATCCTTCTAAGCTCCAGGTCAATGGAAAATTTTAATTTATAACTGTATCATGTGCAACAGAGCTGCAGCAATTCCAGACATGACAACTGGGTGATATACGGCATTTCCCGTGTTCTTATATGTCCTAGTATTTCAGTTATTAAATGACACGCTGAGAAACAGTAACACAGAGACAACTGACAATAAAGCTGGTGAAAGGATTAGTCAAAATTTGTCAAAGTGTGATGGAAACTATGGGAAGAACAAAACATGAGCTGCATTGGTGCTTGGAAAAAAACAAAACTCAGACCACTTGAGAATTTGAACCAAGGTCAAAATGAAACACTAGACACATTCATGAGGCAAGATGGCATATATTTGGATGATCCTCGATAGAAAAGCTTTCTAAGGGAAAGGGAAAGGCCAGCTGAAAGCACAGCAGTTGAGTGCTCCATCATCCCTTCTCCCTCTTCAGAACCTACTGGAACAAACTCTGTACAGGCAAGAAACAATCTCAGCATTTCTGCCCAGCCATGAAATGCTAAAGAGCAATGAGAAACAATTGCCAAGTTTCCAAGTTTTCCAGGAAAAAGAACTTACCCTGATTACTTAATCCCCTTTCATCCTGTTAATCTGGTGCTCTGCCCCTGCACTAGTTCAGTCCAGCCCCTGGGTGACAAACTGTTCACAGGGCTTTGCTGCTGCACTGTCCTCGCAGCACTGCCTCACCCGAGTGATCCATGGACAAAAATCAAGGGAAAAGACTTTTCAGCTAAATTTGCAGCTGGCTCCATCAATCTGTGCTGGTTTTTCTCTGTGGGGCTAGCAAAGTTTGGGTGGTGAGGAATCTATCCTGCTCTGTTGTTCCCATCCACAACTGACAAAACTGTATTACAAACTTCAGGTAGGTTATGAAAGTGTTGAATCTGCCTTTCAGAGCTTCAGCCCTTAAGCCACTTAAAAGGAATGAGCCGTTCGTAGGTGATGCTACTAAATTTGGGAATCTCCCACCAGTACTGAATGCAAAGCTGGTAAACCCAACATCCAGTCCATCTCTTTCCACTTCCTTTCCAATAATCTCATCATGAAATCTTTCTTTTTTCCTAACTTTCAATGCTGAAATTATGCTTCAAGCTAAACCACCCAAACACTATAAAGTCAAGAATCAGATGCATGTTCCTTGAGGCAGAACAGTCACAAAATTCAAAGGCAAAATGAAAGAAGAATCTTTGAGGATACAGTTTGCTTTCTCTAATGAGTCCTCAAAAACAACAATGGGGGAAGCAAGATTTAAAAAAAGGAATTGTTTTGAGATACCATTTTAAAAGCAAAAAAAGCAGAATTTGAAAACATAGCACATAATAAAGATCAGCCACAAGCCATAGTACTGTCTGCAGTTTCAACTTATTTAAACTAAGTATGCTGTCTCTTTTCCAGCATAGGCTCGGTGAGCCCATATATTGTTGAGTAAACTTTTTCCCATGAAACCATTCCCACTCCAGTTCAGAGATAGGCATTATGGTCAAGCCATGTTTCTAACAATAATGTTTGGTTTGGCAAGTTGTAGTGTGGTTATCTTGGCAAACACATGCTTTAGCCTCTGCCATTTATTTGGTCCCAGTACATTCCAAATTATTTTGATGAAACTTCAAGTGTGATATGAAGGGAAAGTCATAGCTAGTAAATCACCTGGAAAGATCCATAAAGGACAGGTCTTGATGGCCTCACCGTGCCAAAGAAGCAACACTGGGTTGCTGATCTGTTACAAATTGGAAATGCTTACAGTAAAAGCAGGGGTTCTTTTTATTGCACGAAGTCAAGGAAATATATACAGCACAAAGAATAGTAATATGACCCTCCAGCAATGCTCACCCCAGAACAGAAGGATCATAACTCTGAAGAGCAGTCAGCACTTAAGTTCATAAAGTTCTCACAGCATTCTCTCTCTCTCTCTTTGTAAATTGTTATTTATGTTCATCCACATGTATGTGCACAGACATACACTTTTAAATACGGGGATTATTAAACTAAAGGCAAGAGTTCACATCAAACAGGAGGCAGAGAGAGTTATTTCTTTATCAGCACTATCTCACTTCAACAGAACAAAACAGAAAAAACACTGCAAATGGCAGTAAAATAAAAAGAAGACAATTAAGTCCTCAAATGATGCATGGGAGTTCACGCAAACATGCTTTCCTTGTGGTGTTCTTGATAGGTTTTCTGCTCTTTAACGGTGCTGTAACAGTTGCAATGCTTTTCCTTCAAATACAACTTTTTTTTCAAATAATTTACAATATTTGCAAATTATATAAATCACTTTTTATAGACCTGAATGCCTTAAGAAGCTCGTTTCAGAAGTAGCAGCAAATGGCTTGGATCTCAGAAATGTGCCATAACCTCAGATCCCAATGTAAAAGACAGCATCTGTCAGTGCCTTGCACTTGTGGAAATCAGGCCAAATCTAAAAGCTGCAATAAAGATACTTTCAATGTCTGTCACATTTAAGTAATTTCCAGTGACTTTATAAAACTCTCACTTGCTTTAAAGACAATAAATACAAACAATTCATAGGGCTTTGTTCCGAGTTCTATTCACACAGTTCTTCCCCACAAATGTTCAGATTCACGTCTCCAGCTTTAAGCTGTCCTCAATAAGAAACAGAGACACGAAATCCTGACTTTCCATCTTCCCCCAACCCAAACATTGACTGCTCAGGAGTTAAGAACAGCAGCAGCAAGCCGATAGAAAACTGGGAAAAGGAGAGCATTTGAAAATTAATGCTTGGATTCACAGCATTATGAGGGTAGGCTGACTGACAGCTAATCTTACATACATCTATAGGAAATTTCATTATTTAATTCCTTTCACTGCACATGGGACAGGAAGTATTACACAATGACTACAGTTAAATGTAAATATATGGCCTCTTAATTTCACAGACATTCTTCAGATATCATCTAAACAGGTAGGCAGATTTATATGTATTTGTCTTTCCCAGAATAGCCATCCCTCAAATCAAACAGCAATAGGAGAGGATTAGCTAACTTCCTGAGCAGTCTGCTACAGAAGCGAGAACCACACACAGACCTCTCTCACATGGACAGAGGTCCAGGTGAGCTTTCACCTGCAGGAAAGCAACTCCAAATTTACCTTGGTCCAACAGAAACTGTTGAATTGTAGCCCACCTTACAGGGGTGGGCTATTGAGTCCTGGGTGAATATTCAACATCCTCTGAAACACAAACAGTTCAACTTTTCCTCCAAAGGATGAATATCCAGCTTTAAACACATCCCATAGGACATGTGCATCTGAACAGAAATCAAACCGTAACTTGAACCCCACACAAGACCATCACTTCATGTAATTCACTAATGAATGAATACCTACTAAACACAGATGTTAAGGCTGTTGTGGGATAAAAATAGAACTGAGTTTTCAAGAGCAGTTAGTGACTTTTGGTTAAGCTGCAGCCGGTGCTGTTGGAGTATTTACTGGTTTTACAGATATACATTCATACACACAGACTTTCTCAGACAGTCATTCTGATGCTTTCCCCATTTCCTCTTTCCTTGTCTTCTACAATTTCACCTAATTCTCTTTTTCCTTCTTTTTCTCTTGAATCAGAACACACTTACACCACAGTGTATTTAAGGGCCTTCAAGAAAGAAGAAACAAACACGAATAATTTGCACTACTCTCTGCACAGAGAAACAAACTGCTACGGGCACTGTCTTTTCCGTCCAGCACATCAGTTTTGTTCAACAAGCTGCACTCCAGCAAAGGACTGAAAAAACCACATCTTAAAAACAAATTAATTAGCTTCCTACAAATTAAATTTTTCCTTTCTGTACTCCTAAAGCTTTTATCTACGATTTCCTCTTTTACTCTTAACAATAAAATTGATTAAAGACAAATCACATTTCTGTAGGCATTGATTTGCTAAAGCTTTTGATAGAGCCCATTCCGGATGCATTATCCGATCCGATAGATCCTGCTTGGGAAGCTGCCACGGGCTCCAGCCAGCGTTTGAAGTGCAGTTATGCAATGGATGCCACAATGCCCGAGCAGGCAAATTATCGGGCCTTGACAAGGGAGCCTCTGGTAGATGAGCCGTTCACACAGCTCTGAGCTGGGCTCTGTGCACAGGAGCTGCAGCACTCTGGGCACGGCGCAGCTCAGGGTGTGCTCAGAAGCTGCTGCACAGCGACCACAGAAGTGGTCATTGGGAGTAGTTCAAAACGCTTCACAAGAATGCTTTGATGCTATCCAGAGCAGTGCTACTGGCCAGTAGCTAAACTGTAATTATGCCGGCTGGATCAGAAAGTCAGGGTTGAGTTGCAAGAATTCCCTTCTTGGCTCACCCGTTCCAGACCTTGATCAAGGCCAATGTACTTTTGGGAAAGTTCAGTTCCAGTGAAAATGTAAGCCTACAGCTGAAAACCTCCTGGGTTCAGTTTTTGTTTTAAAATCTAGGTCAAGTCATTCTCGTAGCAGCGGCAGACTTTCCATGCAGGTGGGGATACTCTGCACACAAGAAGGTACAAACGAAGAAGTGTTTTCAAAAATCTAACTGGACGTGTTAGAAAAAAACCAAATTAGCATCAATTCATTATAAGCTTTGTCTCTGGCCTGACTACCATCTGTGATGGGGATTTTGTTATGCAGTGAAACAAGAGCAAGATAGAGCTTTAAACAATTGCCTCAAGCACACAAGTGCTGTGTTTATTCCTAGGAACAGATTCATAAATTATAAAATTGAAGGAGGACCACTTTGACTGTGTGGACTGCAGGAAATTACTTCGTCATGACATGTTCTGACTGCTCTGTGACCAGCCTAATTCCCACTGGTTTTGTTCAGGTACATAACCACCATGCACCTGAACAGTGGCACTGAACTCGGTGTGTCGGGAATGAGTGACCAAGAGCACTGAGACTTCCCCCTAAGCTGGGCTGGGTGCAGCCACTGCCTGGGCCTGGCAGAGCTGTGACATCGCCCTTGCAAACACTGGTGCTCCAGGGGCAGGGGCAGGGCCATGGGCAGGACAGCACTGACCACTGCCTGAGCCCTCCTCTGAGGTCACTTCTGCTCAGCAGATACCAGGTAGGGCCATGCAGGACAGAACCATGTGATCAAGGTCAAATTCAGCATGCAAGCTCCACTTGGATCTCACCATTTCCATGGGCAAAGATCGTAGTTGTGGACTTTGTTAGGCTTTTCCCAGTCCTTGTCATCTGCTTTAACCCCACTGCATCCCTCCATAACCACTAGTCCAAGCTTGAGCCTAGCACCCAGTTTTCAACTCCTTCACATTCTGCTGGTGGGAGGAAGGGTGAGATCTATTCTCTGCTCTCTAAACTGGCTCTGAAACAGGGGATCAACTAAAGAATAATTACAACCTCCAACGTGTTTATTTGCTGTGTGCCTCAGGACACTGGTTTATGGAAGCCTGTGCACAACATACTCTCACACCAACCCCGTTATCAGACAAAAATCCTGCCAGGGAATCACGAATGTTTTCCCCTCACCCCCAAAGAATTCTTATGATATTGAACTTCCTTTAAGCAGCCTCATTTTAAATCTCACCATTTAAACAAAACACAACACAAAACAATACACTAATATCTTAGGGACTGCTTCATATGGAAAATAATTATCTTGTTAATTCAGCCCCCTCTCTGAAATTAATGCTTTTTTTTTTTCCTGTCTTAGGAAGTCAAAGTACCTTATTGTGTTTGTGTATTTCAGTTCACTCTGCCATACATTACCCTGATTAATTCTGGCAGTGACAAAGCTGGAGAAGTAATTTAAAATCATGATCATACAGAAGCATTGCATTTTCCTGCAGCAAAATCAGCACTCCTGTTTAACTCGCCTGACCTTTCATTTCCTGTGAAGGAGCACAGGAGGTAAAACCTGTTTCTGAAGGCGCTGCCTTAAGAGTTCTCACAAGTTTGTTTTTGAGTTATTTTCCCTCATAACAAATGAAAATGCATTCACTATTACACTTAGAGAGACCACAGTACTGCAATGACACCAAACAGCTACACTACAGGTGGAATTAGACTAAAACACCAATGCTATTCAATCAAGGGAAGCCAATCTAAATTTATCTTTGTCAACCTTAGAAAACAGAGAAGAAACCATGGAATGCAAATGTTAAGGATGAGAAATCTGACTTGTTCGCTGGGTAAATTTTGCTTTGAATAAGTATGGAAATACTGAAAACAACAAAATATGCAGTGATGACAAAGGGAGAATTTAAGCACATTGCATTTGTAATTTGTTTCCTTTGAGTTTCATTTCTTGTTTCCTTCTCATTATAGCTACTGAAATATTTTTAGGGAATAATTACAATATAATGACAGTTATCTATGTCAATTGTAAGTCATAGATGGCTTAACTCCTCTTTTTAAGAATTGGCCTTAACTATTTTCAGACTAAGCACATACTTCCTGTAACTTCCCAAAATAACATTTGGTGATCACTGGAGCCAGAAGAGCTGTTGCTTGCTGAAAGGTGACACTTGCAATGTCTACACACAGAACAAATATAAATTTATTAGAGAGCACCTATCTGAACGTCTGTTACGATGCAATCAGTCATTGATTCTTCACTGACAAGCTTCTGAAAGTCACTTCTTCTCTGCACACACACAAACCTAATAAGCAGCAAAAGAACCTCAAGAAAACAAAGAAAAAACACCTCAAAAAGCCATTAAATTTTTATAGGTGTGAGCACAACTCGTCTCAAAAAATCTCATCTATTCAGCATCAATTTGTATTACTGTTATATATACCAAACATCCTGCTTAAATAACAAGGCTGTTAAGCAAATGGACTGACAAACCCACATCACAGTTATGACATTATTTGCTTAGCAAGGATATGTGATTATTTTACAGTGATGGAAGTTTCATTAGGAAACACTTCCACTGAACAGCCACACAGCAAGGTGTGTAACACATACTGTGGGAAAGAGACTCTGATCTGCACACCAAGTTCATTTGGGATCCCATCAAGAAGAAAGTCACATGTTCTCTGAGCCACTGGTCTTCTGGTTTCTTGTTTCTCTTATTCTAAAGCCAGGATAAGTTTAATAGGATGCCATCTCACACTGCAAAGTTCTGCCTTTTGAGTAATGTGTAACCATGTGCTAAATTTGCTTATTTAATGATGTTTAAGAAAACCCCAAACAAACAGTGAGTTCACTTTTTATTTCAAGTGAAATTATTCCACATATCTAGTCAGGAAAAAAATTACTCAGGCATGTAAACCCTCCCAGTATTCTATCAGGCCTTCACCTCCAGCTGAAGATACCAAAGAAAACAAAATCTTTTAAAACCTAAATAATTCTTTTATGTGGAAAAATAATCTTATTTCCCCCTCCTTTGCTCTCCCCCTCCTCCACCCACCCCCCCCAAATTTATGCTATAAGCCCTTTTACTCACAGTAAAATTGAAGAGGCTGTGGTTTCAGGACCCACTGCCTACTATGACAATTGCAAGTTAAGGATTTCACACTTTCCCCTGTTCTTGGGTCATTTAAGTCCAAGTCAGTTCTGCTCACAGGATGTCTCCAGAAAGTTCTGCTGGTTTGTTGTTTCACTAAGGCAGCACTGTCCCCAAAGTCAGCATATGGCAGTCAAAGAACATTCAGGTGCTAAAAGTGCTTCACAGAAAAGAGGAAAGCAAAGGAAAAGTTCAGAAGGGCACGAGGAGCTCACTGGTAAGGTGAAGAGGTGAGGAGCTCAACAATGAGAAGTTCCCTCCTTGAAGCATCCAAGGGAAGAGGTATTAGAAGGAAGAAAACTTGCCGACTATGACTATAAAAGAGACTTCTGTTTTGACAGGGAGAGAGCATCATATCTTCAAGGAAGCTTTGAAGATTTGCATTTCATAGAGCTCCAGCGCTCATAATGAGACTGCTGGAATAACAAACACAGGCTCCCCAAAGCACTTACATGTCTGTAGAGCCATTCTTAATCTAAGGATACACTTGCTTTAAGTTTTTGTGTTTAGTTTATAGGCTTTGTTTAGTAGAGATCACTTTGATGAACCTTTAGCATTGAACTGGTCTTCCTGCATAGCCGCAGCCTCCTGAGTCAGGGATAAGTGTGACTTCCACTAATAGATTACAAAGAAGGGGTTTGAGAACTGCTTATCTTCTGGTGAGAACACCTTGGCTGTGCAACAGTTAGAATGAAACTCAAGAGTGGAAGGGACTAAACACACAACAAAACTTTCCAGCAAGTGAGTTTTCTGACCGGGCAAGATGGCATTGAACAGAAGAGAGGAAGCGCTGAAGTGGACACTGAAATCTGGAGGGACAAAAAGGGCTGGACAGTACTACTGCTCTGCAAGAACACAGTTTATGTAGCTTCCTTACCAGCATTTCTATGTTACCCAACACTACAGGAGTTAAGTACTTCTTACTCATTACTTAATCCTCTTAACACCTTGATGAAGAAGGTAAAATTCAGTTTTGCTTTGCATACACAAAACTAATGCAATAATACCAAATGATTTATTCACATTCATATAATGCCTTGGAAGAGGCAAAATTAAACAGCTCACTCATGTCTCATTGTTAGCTCTAATTTTAAAAATAACACAGCAGGCAGAAGTCTCTTGATCTTTCACATCCATGTGTCATGTACAGGCCCTTCTCCTTATCTTTCACCTCAGATGACAACCCTCAGGATTACCCACATGACTGGGAGACTGGTGATGAGCCAACAGATTACCAGGCCACTTCACACAGCCTAACAGGGAAGAAATCCAGGCAAATTGCCTCCTGGCAGATTTAGGAAAGAGAATTTCAGCTTACCTTTCCCTGATCCCACTGAGGTGGCACCGACGTGTGGCTGAAGGAGACGGACGCTCTCCACCAGCGGGCTGCATTCCCACAGTCACAGGCACGCTGTGAAGAGGCTGAAGTTAATGCAAAACATGCTACTGATACGGGCAGGCTGTCAGGACGAGCCCCAGCACTGCCAGGTGGCTGAGGAAAGCCAGACCTTGTGGGAAAAGGGCGGCTGGGCAGGACGGCAGCGACTGCTGAGGAGGGCCGAGCACGCAGAGCCGGGGCACAGGCCTTGGGGCTGCTCGGGAGGAACGATAACCAAACCCTACTGACTGAAACCACAAGAGTGTCTGAAGACACCGGTTTAGTGAGAAGACAACAGTTTTTCTCTGAAGTTAGTCACTTAAGGGACAAATAATGACTTTTTGGCCCTGCATGGGCTCAAATGCATGTTCTGGACTGAGACCACAACCACAGGAACTGGAACTCACCTGATTTCCATCAGCCTTTTAAAAACAAAAGCCAACCTGGCCTTGACTTCAAAAGATACAGCCTGAGGAAGAAACAGTGACACGTTTGCCTTGCACCCAGCTCAGCTGACTGCGGAATCAGGATGTGCCAGAAATTCAGGGTTTGTTTTACTTTCAAACTCCTGCCTCAATCAAATTTCCAAACAGTTTAAAGAAAAATGAACTGCTACTTTAAATTCACAAGCTGAAGGTGAAACAGTAAATTGATAGATAGGAAAAATGATCATTTCTTCTTTCAGTTCATCTTCAAAAAGGTGGAAAAACAAAGCACTACCACTACAGTGATGAAACCGAGCAGGACAGTAGCCATGTCCACAATAACCTGAGGAGAAAACCCCTGACATTTCAGCTTTATTGTGCTTTATTGACAGTAAATAATTCACAACAAACCTGACATTTTATTCAATCTAACTAATAATTGGTTATTACAATAAAACAAACAAACAAACAAACAAGACGAGGAGAGAGAGGAGCTCTCATTCCTTGTCCAAGAGGGGGCCCTGGGAAAAGCCCCATGAGGAGAGCCATGTGCTGCAGGAGGGACTTTCTCCCTGCGGACATTCCAGGAGGGTTCAGCCATGATATCCAACAGCCAAATGGTGCCAGACTGATTCTTAAATAAAAGAAGTATAAAAGAAAGGCACAGATTATGACAGCCATATGCAGTATACTGCAATGCCACAAGCCTGTGGATGGACAGACAGGAGCAGAGCTGTACATCACAACTTTTCCTCTTCAAAAGTTGCTGGTAAAAATATCAAAGACATTATCTGGTGTTTTTAATCTTTTATCAGTTCTGTAGCAGCATTGCTGCTCTAATGGTTTTTCCTTGCAACACTCTTTCCTCTACAAATACTGTAGGCAAGTTCTCCAGTCAGGTCATTTTCCTCTAAATAACCAGCACTTCAATTTCTACAGACAGAAGTAGGGTCCAAGACTGGTTGAAAAAGCAGAACCATTTTATCAACACCATAGCTCCACTTCATGCTGTTCTGATTCAATACAGTTTATCTGCCAACAGACTTTGATTTCTCTGTGAGGTAGTCAACATCTACAGAAGGCAGATTGGTTTTATTTTATTTTCCTGGTGTTCATCTCCAAATATAGTTGTCAAGTATCCTAATACAGCAGAAATAGGAGTTTTGGGGATCCCTGCAGAGGGATACTACCAGGCATAGCCTTTCCATAGATTGTGGAGTGTTAGGGGGATTTCCCAGCAGTTACTTTTCCATGCCCCTTCAGTAACGTAAAGTTCCAATTTTCAAACCATCCATCCATTCAGATCAAGAATCTAGAATGGCACAGAACCTTTTACCAAAAAACATGTCCCCAGCGAACTTCACAAAGCACAAACTGTTTGAGTTCTCCCTCCATCCTTCCCTCTTGAGGCCTTGCACCCAGCCTTACTCTGTCTTACAGCAGACATGCAGAGTTCTTGGGCTGTTTTCTGTGACATCCAAGCCTGGCCACTGCAGGCACACATTAACATTCCGTTATTCTGTTACTGCTATTCCAATGTAGAGCCAAAGCTTCCAACCTGAAAATATTTAAATACAGAAGTCACCATAACACCTGCTTTCTCAAGTAGTCATTGACTGGCCTCTACCTTTTCCTCTTACGTATAAATGCTCTTTCAACATACATCTGGAAATCACAGATTCCTCATCTTATATTTTCTGGGAACAGTATCTCCTTAAAGATACAAAGACAAAATAAAAGTTTTTCTACAAACTGAAAGTCCTAAACTTTTTCCCACATCCACTCTTTTTTTTTTTTTTTAATGGGCATCTGCTAGGTTCACAAACAACTTATTTACAGTATCTTCAAAGTCACATCTCAGTGGAAATACTGATAGGCAGATAAATACAAGGTGAACTGGACAAGGGTGAATACTGTCACTCTACAGTATTTACACTTCACCGTCGCCAATGAACTAGCCTCAAAGTTTGCAGGCTGAAAAAATTAGACAAACAAAAAACCAACCCACAAAAAACCCTCCCAAAACCATCTGCACCCAAAGATGGCTTGGAGGCCACACAGGAGATGGGCAAATATTTGCCATAACTTCTTTATTTTCAGTATTGTTTCTTTAAACTGAACTAGCTTAGGTGAATGAAGCTGCAGAAGGAGCGCTCCAGCACCTCCCCAGCTTGACTCAATTAGCAGCTGACATGCTGTACTTAAGCTGCTCCCGAGCACTGGAGTCAGCTCATCACTGCAGAAACACCCGAGGAGGCTGCTCTGGCTGCTGCGCTCAGCTGTGCCGCAGTTACACAGCTCAAACACGGCACATGCTGATGGGACCCATTCAGGCACATCCTGCTCCTTACTCAGCCCCTGAGGGAAACACAGGGCACGAAAACAGCTTCAGCTGAAAGTCAGCCGGTAGCAAGATGGACACAGTGCTTGGTTCTTAAATATGCACAAAGTAAGGCTACAGCACCAGAATGTATTTATAAACATGGCCTGAGTTCCCTTTTTGCATTCTGACTTTGTACTTTTACTGAAAAAAACCCCAAAACAACACTATGGAAGACATGTTATTTTAAATACTAAATAAAGAGGTTAATATCAAATACTAGAAGGACAAAAATTTATTTAGAGTTCCACAACATACACATCAACTCAGAATCAAACTGAGCTTGAACACAGCGATCTTTACCAAAACCCAAGTGTGTAAATGCTCCTTGTGCTCCTGGAGACTGCTTCAAATGGTTTTTCCAACCCCCCACAGCACTAATAATTGCATTCAGTACAGAGTTTTTGAACACTGAAGCTGTGCCAGTAATGGAGCCAGAGAGGAACTCAAATAATAACCAGAAACTTCCACTTGAAAAAAATTAAAAGCAAAATAAACCCCCAAGCATCTGAGTTTTACCAGCTGATCTAAGACTGATCCCATGTGCTCATTTTCAAACTTAGAGAAATGACAATCTGTTCTGTGGCAGACAGTGCAAAAGAATTCATAAAAGGATAAGATAGTATAGTACTGTATTTTTGAGGCATTTATGCTTTAATTTAAAAGGGTTTAGTTCATAATCGTCTATTTATTAAAGTTTGTAATTCGTAAGAATAAAAATCTATGCAATAATCAAGAGTTTTAGGTTTGGTTATGAATGCACTTTGTTGCAAAAGTCTTTTCAAAACATTTGCTGAACAGGCATCTTTAATTTTACTTAAGAAAACATAATGACTAACATAAACCCTATGCACATTAACATCTTTAACAAGCTCCTTCTCTGCCCGTATGTTATCATTAAGATGAATGGAAATGCACCAGATCAGCACCATCCCCCTACTATCCCGAACGACCACTGTCAATTCCTACACTTTTGTACAAGTCATGTTTTATGAATAAAATTTGCTCATATAGGTACAACTGTGAAATACTCCTACCAACATTAAATGTACTCACTGGTGCCTTTTAAACCTTAGCAGTGGCTTCCAGCACCTCCAAACTTGTAATTTCAGTAATTGCCAGACTCTGCAAATTACCTGGAACAATGCAAAGTGCAATGGACATTAAATGCTTTTCCATGCAAGGCACTTTAACATCAACACAGGCCAATATTTAGCAGCCAAATCAACACAGTGAACATTTAATTTAATTCACTAAGCTGGAGAAGACTGGGCAAAGGGGTTGAGGGTGAGTTGTTCTTAAGTTTTTACTTCAGAATATATGCAAGCTTTCATTGCAAATAAACCCCATTTTAAAAAAAAGAACAAAAAAAGGCTTAAGATAAAATTAAAATTGGTAACTTGGAAATTTAAATACTGGTCTGATGCACGTGGCTCTTTTTTTTAAAGCAAGTGCTGCCTTCTTAGGTATTAATGATTCTTTGGAAAAATCCACATCACTGCTCATCAAAGGTAACAGGTGAGCTACTCCAGATCCACTTGTCTCTTCCTACATAAAAAAGCAGCAAAGCCTCTTATCTGCTGCTGCTTGGTATCAGGACCTTTGGGAGGAGACTGCTGTGTCAGCAAAGACCAAGATTTCCCACGGCAGCACTTGGGCAGGCACAGGTCTCTCTCAGGCTGCAGCCTCCCCACGCTCCAGCATCCTCATTCTGCCAGCATCACCACTGCTGCGGTTCTTCCCAGTGATCTGGAATGATTTAAGCATTCTTAAGCTACAAGTCCTTCCTTAAGTGAATATTCTGACTTGACAGGGTCAAAGTGGTTTTATATGTGCAGTAATACCAGCAGAGCTACGGGACTGGTAGGCCTCCAGCAAAAGGAGAGGTGAAAAGGAGCTGTGCAATGGCCCCTTCATCTATACTGCAGTCACAAGTGAACACTGCACTAACCACAGCCTAATCCCAGACATCATAAACATCTCAAGGGGAAGAAACCCCTTCTTTGAGGGTCTGACAGCCTTCCTGCAGGGAGAGCTGCTGCTGTGCCTGCCTGCCTTTTCCTGATAACAAGAATTCTTTTGAATGTGCACTGGTCCATGGAGTTGCTTCGCAGAAGCAGGAGGGACCACCAGGGACCTGACATGGCTTCAAATTCAATTATCACTTCAACAACATTTTACTTGAAAATCCATGATCTCAGTATTTTTCCAGTCCCCAAAAGAATTAAGACTCTGCAAATACTATGCACAAAAGAATTTTCATCTGCATAGAACCAGAGTGAAGCAGAGGAGAGTCACAGAAGAATTCTTCCTTGTCGTGCCTCTTGCACTGATTTCCAGACAAACATCTGAGCCGTGCTTTTTAAATTTTACGCTGAAGTCTTGCTATGGCTTCCAAGGGGTTTTATATACTGTGAACCCTTCCCCCAAATCCAGCGGCTGGAGAGCTGTATCCTGAAGAGTCTCCAGAAAACTGAACCAAGGGCTTTAGTGAAATAATGCAAGGAAGCATACTCCCTACTCCACCTAATCACACTTGACTTGATTCTTAAGCTATGGTGGTCCACAGCCATTCTCAATGACAAACCATGGAAACATCACAGAAACCTGGTGGGACAATTTCAGATAATTGAGACAGCTTACCAAGAAAACAAGAAGACCCAAAACCCACCACAGCAGATAAAACAGTATCTAGTTTATTACATATAGAAAGAGATTTCCAGAATTTACAAACACCCACATTTTCATTCCAGGGAAAGAGTCAATTTAAAAAGTTCACCCTTTTTTGTTGCCATTTTGCTTTGTGGTTTCCTGTTGGTTGTTTTGTGTTTTTTGTTTTTCTTCTTTACAATATATACAATGGAAGACTTTGATTTCTTTTTTCTGATTTTTTTGTCAGTTCCTGTGCAATTGATGAATTCAAGTTGACACTTGTAAATACCCATGTACAGTAATGTTTGTCTTCATTGTAGTTAATACAGACTATTATTTTACAAGGAGTACAAAATTATTTTTCTTTTGGAAAGAATTCAACTCAACATCAGGGTTATCTTACAACTGATAGTATCAGTAAATATGACTGTACAATCAAGGCCCAGGGACCAATGACTCGTATTATATTATTTTCTGAATTACAATCTTAAAACAAGAATAGTACCCTACTCTATTCTTAGAAGCCTTGTTTTAAGCAGGTTCCCCACTCTGTTTACAACAGAATATAGTATACCTCAGTTCCACATCAAAAAAGATGTGCTGTAGGAAAAGTTACATTTTAATTAAAAAAGTACATGTATAAATCAAAACCTATGTTAAATATTTAATACTCTTCAACCAACATTAAGTTTTGTATGTAATAATTTACAATGATGATTTGTCATACAGGTTTTCAGCAGCAAATGAAGTTGTGTAAATGTGCTAGTAAAATACCCATTCTCACCATGATGTAGTGGTGGGCACATCAGTTCATGTGGCCAGCTAAGTCCTTATGGTAGAAGATGAAGTAAGAGAGACTTGTTGTCCAGGTGTCACAGTGCTTCTGCTTGGCACAACACAGGATGTGCAGCTCAGTCAACAACTCCTGAGGTTTGTGTAAAGTAAACAAACTGAACTGGATGCATCGTACCCATTTACAGAGGAAGAGGAGGAGGAGGTGAGGTCCTAGTTGTGATAGCATGAAACATTTATAGTCTTGATACCCATGAGTTTAAAAGAAGGATTTGTTGAGGTTGTGTAGGTCATCATTCTGAAATTGAAAGAGGAAGAAAATTAGCATCATGGGCACTTTAAAACTTTTCTGCAATTATCTCCCTCCCACTCCTTTTTTTTCTTTCTCTTTAAAAGAGTTATCATCCAAACTGAAAGTGTTGGCACCTTGAAAAATTATGACATACACAGCTGAACTGTACTCAAGCATGTGAATCCCAAAAGCATTTAAAACAGATGTTGGCAATAAAATTCAAAGCAGTCAGAAACACATTTAAAACTTGCAAGAGATTCACCTAAGCAGAAACAATTTAAGTGTCCATACTGATTAACTCTGACAAGCTCCTGTGACAAGAGAAAGGAAAGCTCCAAACACCATCCTGCTGTTGGCATTTTTACCAGCTACAGGAAAGATCCACTGGATGTCAGGCCCTACAAGAGGCCTTCCTGGCCACCTGCAAACACCACAGCTTGCCTGGGAAGGATGACCAGGGAATGGGGCATTCAGGGTGTGGCATTACCATTCCCTATTTGACATACAAGTTCTAAAAAAATTGTATGCAGAAAATCCTGGTGAAGTCCCTAAATGTATCTACATTCTGCTTCTCTCTGAGAGAGGGCTGGGTGAATAACAAGGTCCTGCAACCCTGATAATGCACAGCACAGGTTTAGTGGGGAATGAATGCCAGAAGCTGCCTTTGACCCCATCCTCCCAGTTCTCCTCATCTGCTGACTGCAGCCTCCCTGACCCAGCACACAGTGCACCAGGCTGGGTCAGCAAGTCCTCTGGACTCTGCCTTTCTGCTGGTTTTCCCCAGGCAGGTTGTCAGTCCCAGGCCCTGATCAGGAGCAAGGCAGTGCCCAGCAGGATGCACTCGGGGCTGGATGGCCTCACGTCCTGCTGGCAGCTGCTCCAGCCCCCACGGGAAGCACGGTCCCTGCTGGGGGATGCAGGGCTGAGGTCACACACTGGGGCACCAGGGCTGCCTCCCTCTGCTTCTGAGGTCCTGTGGCACTGGCTGGCCACACACAGAGCCCTGGTGTCCCCCAGTGCCCACCACCCCTGGGCCTCCCACACTACAGCCCCGGCCTCCTCTCTGCACACCACTGACATGCAGCCAGACCCACTGAGGACCAAGCCATGCAGCACTGAAATGAACACAACTGGTCTTTTAACTGGGGTTAGAGGACTACCAGCATTTACATTTCAGTAGTTTTGCTAAAATCTGCTGAAGCAAGACTCATATTTTACATAAAAGTGTGTCTATTTCTATGTTCAATATTAACTGTGCTCCTGAAGAGATAGGTAAACAGTGCATTTTCCTCAGTACAAATAAAGGCTTCCCATAGACACGTTGAAGTAAAAAAAAATGAAAAGACCTCCTGTCCTATATTCTTTAATTGCACAAGAAACAAAATTTACTTTGTGTGGTCCTTCAAGTGAAAGGAAAGCCTATCCCTGTAAATGATGTGTGGTATGCTGTGAAAACTCCCTGGAGAATTATCTCACAGATCTCTTATTTACTTTCAACTCTCTTCTGCACTCGCATTGCAATCTACTGGAATGTTCCTACCCGAATTTCTGTACACAGCTTCACATAGCTGTGCAGCTTTCAACTACGTTTGACCTAAAATTAGCCAGTAATGCCATACTTTATTAATAAAGACAAGCAACAAAGGAAAAATGGCTTCATTTAAATGGAGGAGCAAAGTGTGCGCGATTTGTGTGCTGCATATCCAAGGTGGGTGCTCCACACCCAGCTCCCATCCAGCAGGGCCAGAGGAACAGCTGGGTGCCCCCAGCAGGGCCCAAAGGTCTGACCTGCCCTGCACCAATAGGGCAACTGGAAGGACAGCAAGAAACAGCTTTTCTACATGGCCAGAGTTGATACTGCTAAGAGATTTTAAGTACCTAAATAATACGTGATTTGCAGTAGCAGGGCCAAGCTATGCCTCTTCACAAGTATTCATGTCATGTACACTCAAATACATCATGTATTGAACAAAATGGCCTGTCCCATCCAATTCCTCACCAATTCCATCAATACGGCCAAGAAGTCATCGCAGCCACTACTGGAGGGCATTTATTCCTTGATTCCAAAGTCAGAAGTGCAGAGAAAGAAAGAGAACAACAAGTCTATTGGAAAAACAAAACACTTTCTCGAGGAATTCACAAAGAAAATAAAACTGAAGAAACCCACAGCTACAGAAACCCAAATACTCATATATTATAGTCCTGCACATGTGTAAAAAAAGTGAGAAATCATAGAAGCCTGAAATATCCAAGAGTTGGAGACAGGATGAAGAGCCAGAATTATGTAGGACATGACCTGGTACAGGCTGAATTTCATACAAACATCAGCTGTAGGTGTGACAGGACACAGGGGCATGGAGCACTTTCAATCTTGTACTTACACCTCCAGATCTTCAGCAGTACAACGCAGAAATCTGTCTGTCACCCTTTCCTAAAAATGTATTGGTAGCTTTTGTTTTCTTTTAATTTTGGGAAAGAAAAAAATCAACTAGGATCTTTGCTAAGGACCATCTGAAACTATTGGTTGCAATTACTGGCTTTCATACCCAATTCCTCTGACCAATCTCTTTCAATAAAACACGAATTGAGTAACCAAGAATGCCAACCCTCACTACTGTTACAGTACAGTGGTGCCTGTTCTGTCTGAATGCACAAAGATGTGCAGGAAACTGACAATCTGAGAGCAAAGCTGCTCCTCCGAGGTCACTGGAAATACACTTAACCTATAAACCTTGGATCCATTCTTTGCTCCTCCTGCCCAGCCAAAAGCCCCATCCTCAGTTTTAGCATACAAATGTTCTTTGCTGGACTTCAAAAGAGTATTTCCCAAATTTTTGACAAAACAATCTGAATCTCCTCTCTCCTCAGTGAACTGTTACAGTGTACTTCAAGGTGAAAGAACCTTATTTGGAAATGAAGTAATCGGCTGGGTACCTCCAGCCATCAGCATTTCCTTAACAACACACAAAACAGTGCAGAGGACAAGTGTTTTAATAGAGAGAGTGAGGACAGCAGTGAGCTGAGGTAAGGATCATTAAAACTACTGACATCACTGTTGGCAAACAGAGAAAAGGGAAAACCTGTGTTTAATCTATTTCCTATTCACCACAAGTTTCAGCTGGAGTCCCCAATAATGCAGCTTGTGGTTGACTTTATGGAAAAAGCTGGCAATGCAAGAAAAATGTACTGAAACAAACAAGCATCTTTAAAAGTTACTACAAGGTACCTCTGACAAGTAGTCTCTGCTCAACATCTGTTACAACACACATGCAGATAACACTGACACACGTTCCAGCTGGCAAAGCTTCCTTCTCAGATCTCTTAGGCCACGATGGATACAGCACAGCGAGCTGCAGTTCCTATTACAGCTGAAATCCCATTCTTAAATCCAGTAACTAAAAATAAGTTGATATTTCATTTTATTTCCATTATTGGGGAGCTGGAGAAGAAGAGTACTTAAATTTTGAACTAAGAGCAGAGTGTCTAGACAGCTTAATATATCTTTTCTGAAGTTAAACAGAATTTTCATACATAACATAGATGTGTTGCTAAACTACACTTGAAGTGTAATCCTTACTCCTTCCTTACATGCCATTCTCTTTGAAAGTAACCAAGGAGGAAAAAATAAAACAAAGCAATCAAAAGTGAAAACCCAAGCAATGTTCCAGCAAAAGGCTTTACAGTAGCCAATTTAAACTTCCATTTGCTATTAAGAGCCAATAATGCGTCCTGTCCCTAAAATACCAATAGAAATGCCCTTCCAAAGGGTCATTTAATTTCAAAACAGTCCAGTAACATGAAGTTGCTGTTGAAATTCGATGATCATTTCAGCAAATAAATGCAACTACTTTGTCACTGATTAACAGAGCAGGGCAAAACACAGCTCCCAAATATCAGACCTGCTCAGCACACTGTGACACCTTTCCAGTATCAGCTGGCATCGGTTTAGGAAACAACTCCACAGGTGACAGAGCCAGGTCGATGAAAAGAAGATTCTTGACTGAAGAAAATGCAGATTTTTTTCCAAATCTACCAAATGAGGGTATTTTGCAGCTCTGCCATTAACCTTGCTAATCCAAACACATTCTCCAGAACTGTACCTATCCCATCAACACCTCATTTGAAACCATGAGCAAGGACTAGCTGAAGACTCCCTGTTATAGCTGCTAGTTATAAATAAAAGGTTTTAGAAGTAAATGCACTTGTTGTTTACTTTAGGATCATACAGAACATCGTAATTCTGTGTAGATTAAACAGCGACTTCCCACATAATGACCAGATCTAGCTCATAAAAAATAAAAAGCTCGTTAACAAAAGCTGGAAACAAAAGAAGAGCCATTATGACCATACTCGGGAGGACTCATGCAGGATTCTGCCAGTCGAGATGCCCGTGCAGCCTGGGCACACTTTGCCTGGACAGGTATAGCGGGGTGTCTTTAGACATCCGACACAAAGTAAACACATTAAGAAGTCTCGAAAAACTCATTTACAGCTCCTCTTGGTGACATCTACATGAGTCATCAGCTAATTCTAACGAAACGGTGCGCACCTACCCGCGAGCCGAACCCATCCCCGTTTCCGCGCTCCCCACACGGATGAGCACAAGCAGTGCCTGTTCACATTTTCCCCGGCATTACTAACGCGCACACAGGCACGGGAAGTATCTCCTTCGGATAAATTAAAAACATCGACCAAAATTTAAGCTAGCTCAAGCAACTCCTTTTCAAAGGGATGCAAATAAGCTGCAGCGCTTCCCCACTCCCAGAGACGCGGGAAGAGCCAAGGAATGCAGGCAGGAACAACGGCTGCTCCAGTGTGTTAATTGCAGCCCGAGTCTAACAAAAGCAATTCCAAATAGAAGCAAACAAAGTAATTACAACATTGCTATTTAATTTGACAGGCTGTAATCTACATTTACTAGATAAGCTTTTCTTTCTTGTACCCCAAAATGCCTATTTCAGCTTTCCCCAGAACGTCTTAAATGGGGAATTACTGAGGATTGGGTTTCACCAAGTCCTTTCCTGTTAGGCAGTAACTGAATTTGGTGTTTCCACCCGGTTTTCTCTTCACAGAGGTTATTCACTGCTGGAGGAAGGAACCTAAGGACCATTTACAGATGATACCGTCTTTCTGCTATTGGTTCAGGCAAAGTTCATGTACAGCACTGGAAAAAAAAAGCCATCCTCACTACAGCAGAAAATTTTCGTCCTTTCCCCAGAAAGAGAAGGTGAGAAAAAACAACTATGAGACTTTAAAAATAAAATGATGAGCAGAACCAGGTTTTTACATTTAAGAACCCATTTCCTGGGATGTAAGTACAGTGGGAAAGCACAATCGAAACCACGCACATTCTTTGGATGAGCTTCTGCCCAGCAAAGAATTCGTATGTTTGACTTCAGCTTCACAGCATGTCAACCTGATTTAAACTCAGTCAAGAGAAAACTAAACCCATCACTGAAGTCAGCAAGAAAGGCTGCCACAGACACGAAGCCAAGGACTGCCTGCCCCGAGCACCTGGCATGGGAGAGAGTGAAGCTGCTGGACGTCAGATTTGCCTGGTTCCACCAATAAAGAGGACACCAGCCAGCTCTCTGCACTGGTATAAAAACATACGGGAAAAAGGAAATCACAGAGTTTCTTCCTAGAAAAAATATTGAAGGGATCTCCTGCTCTATTGCACAAAATCAGTAGCAATTAGGGGTTTGAACAAGATTGATGACCCAAATACTGAATTTCTGATTAAATATTTCATCTTTTTAATTTTGGGGGAAAAAAAGTGAGGTTTTGGGTTTTTTGAAGACTAAAAGAAACAAGATTAAGTTTTGAAATAAAGAGTTTAAATTCAATAGCATGTTTTGTAAAGAAATTCTGCAACTTTTCTTGCGGTGGCACAGCTAAGCAAGTCATAAAACAAAACAACTGTCCAGCAGTCACAAGTTAGAAAAATCCAAGATGCAGCCTGTAGGTTTTTGGTTGGTCGGTTTCTATGAAATGAAAAATATGGGCAGAGTCTTTCTCATTAAAAAAGTGTGACACTATAAAAATGAGATTCTCATGTTTGTGTCTTCCAATTTTGTAAGGACTGAAGGTCTGGATCTTTCCCTTCCTTTACTAATAATCCATCTGAGTCATCAGTTTAAGGTTGAGTCCAGCTTCAATGAAGAAAAACTCCCTTTGCTTCAGGACTGAAAATAATGATGTTACTATGAAGCCAGGGATCTCACGAGATCAATACTCCAAGTTCATCCCAAATCTTCTCAAAATGCTCCTCTAATACACTTGGGCAGCACTGTTTATGTTTGATACCCTTCAGATAAACCCACTGCTGGCCCAAGGTCTTCTCCCTTCCCCAGACTGCAATAAGGAGAGCAGAATCAAACCCTAAATGCACCTAGTGCGCCACCTTGTTAATAGCTTCAGTCCTCACAGGCCAACACTGCTTCTGTCTTTAAGATTCAAATAAACTTGCAAATTCAACAACTGGGATCATTCATTATTTTGGAATTTGTACTGTTCATTTCACCAGATTTGCAGAGTCTAACCCTGAAAGATTTGTGGCATTCACACCTCTCCTGATGACCCAATAACCCACACCCAGTTCAAGAAAGCACTGATGAAGTGCACTTTGTATGGCTGTATCCTTCAAAAGAAAACACTGCTTGGTTTCTGTATTTATCAAACATATAACCAATTATCAACAATATTAATAAGGGGAATCCAGAAACGACTTCTTTATGCAGTGGGTTCTTCAAAGGAGCTTTCTTAGAACTTTTTATTTTTTAAATTAAATTACTTTAATGGCAGTTTAAAATTCAACCGAACTCACCAGTGCTGGGAATCATTACAACTGCTCTCACTATAGGGAAGCAGATGACCTGAGTGTCTTTAGATGCACTCACACCCCCTCAGCTTGTCAGCAATTTAAACATACACAATTAATTTTGACCAAAATTGAGTCCAGTGAAGGTGTGCGCATATCAACTAAATTACATCAGCAGTGGAGCTCAGCAACACGTAACACCCAGTGCAGCTCCCACATAATCAGAATATATCTCAGCTGCTGAATATCCTTATCCTTCTGTGAATCTGTATTTCACACGCCTTTCTGGCACTCTGGGCTGGTTCCCCATTCCAGAAACCAAACCATACCATTTTCTCCTGTGCTTTTCTGACCCAACTTTATAATGCTCATTTTCTGCCAGATTTACTTTTCTCTGACAACATCTTAAAAGCCCTACATAAATAGTCTAAACTGCTTTGAAGCTGTTTTCGTGATACATGCTAAATTGTGAGAGTTGCAGCTTAAAGCAAGGAAGGAGTCACACCATTCAACTTTGCGAGCCATTGTCCTCCCAATGGACAAATAAGGGGAAAACGCAGAACAGACAGAAGAAAAATGGCATTTAGGAAGGGATACAGAAGCACCGCGGTGGGATAACCTGGCCAGCTGACCTGCGCTTTGAAATTTTGCCAGTGCAAATTAAGTAGCTGGTCTGCAACATGTCTGGGCAGCAGCGTGGGAAGGAAGTTCTGCAGTGATTTTGGATGAAACACTTCCTCAATTCAAAACAACAGCGCATTAAATATCAAAAAAGGTTAATAAGGAGGTACTAGAAAACACATTGTGGAAAGCATGCCAAGAAAACAAAGCAGGGAAGGGCTAAGAACAAATGAAATATTATAAAGTTGACAAAATTGTACTAAGAAGTTTGGAAAGCCAAGGTAGAAGAAAAGAATCCATTATTTTGACACCGTCTGCTACACCGAAATATAAAAACTACCATACAGCAGAAACAGCAGAAAACAAACTAAAGGTTGTACTCTAATAAAGGGAATGGAGAAGGCCTTTGGTAAAAAGCAACAGCCAAGTTTATTACATCTTGAAGCTGGACTAGAAAACAACAGTTTAAGCACAGATTTAGTTTTTCACCAAGGTACCGCCATCAGTCTGACATTAAATGCATTACAGTAACTGCTTTGACACATTGTTTTCTGCTTTGTAAACCAAGATAAGAAATCCTAGAAAACTACTGACATACAACATCATTTGTTTCAGTAAGAATGCATTTTCATGTACATCCACATACATTCACAATTTATTTCTAGTAATTTGCACTCATTTGATCTGACCTTTTTACCTTCCCTCTGCTGTAAATTGCAAAACTTCCCTAAGAGTCACATGGCATCCTCCTATTCCCAGCACTTCATACCTGGTGTTCTGACTCCTTTGACACTTAACTGAAATTCAAAGCACCAGCCATACTCAAAAGCTGCCAACTCTAAAGTGCTGTGGTTGGGGTATACGAAGTGGACAAGTACACAACCACATGCAGAAAGACCTGAAATCTAATTTTGCCCTTGTTTTGATTTGCTCTGTAGTTCTACTCAAGTTACTCTGTCTTAGTCTCAAGGAAAATATAAAACCCCATCTATTTTCTACATGAAATTTTATTGTGAAGAGGAGGAAGTCGTGAAGTCTCAAACACGCACAGTCACTATAACATCTAGGGAATCATTTTTCTGCCTTAATCTTCCTGTGTCTCAGTGCCCTGCCCGTGAGCTGAGCTGAGAAGTGCTACCTGACAGCAGAGTTCAGACTGTGCCAGGGGCCGGACAGCAGGGTGGTAATGTCTTGACAGTGCCCACATGAAGACAGACGCAGGGCAGCATCTGGACAAGGCGCTATAAATAAAACATTGGGCCAGCCACACACTGCTGAGAATAAAAAGAACTGAAAAAATGCCTCATTCCTGGATCACTCCTACAAACTGAAGAATACGTTCTGTGTCGGAAATGCACGTTTCGTGCTACATGGTCTGAAACTACAAGAACCCATATGCACGAGGGTGGGAATCAAAAGTATCAATGCTTACAAAAATAAATTACATGTGAGTGTGACTACATACAGCCAAGCATTATTCCACATTAAAATAGATTGATAAAATTAAGTAAATTCTATGTGCAATAGGATTTTTAGCTGGGAAAAAAAAAAAGACAACAAAATTCCAGCATCAGAAAATAAGCCTTTACTGGTAAAGCAAGAGCTCTACCCTTCTCCCACTGAATTAACAATCAACATACCCCGGACTGCAATGGGATTAACCTCAATAACAATGCTGAGCACGTTAATGAGCTCTGAGATAGTCTACTGCTAAACTATTCATTGCACCATTTAAACACTGAAAAACTTGTTTGTATATAGATTAGGTTTTCAAAACAACTGTCATCCAATTTATTTCCAGAAACCATAGTAACAAGAAAACAGTAAATATAGGGTGATGAAAGGGCACAAAGGAAATACAATTTCATTCAAAACAATGAAGTTATCTCAAGTTTGAAGTACATGAGCAGAGGAGGCAGCACCTGGCAGGCACTTGGGGAGGGGGGAGCCCTATTTGGATACAGCTGTGAATTTAATCCAAATTATAAAGACCAATTAGACAAATCAAGTCTTTTACTGCTGTTTCTCTTGAGTTTCATTCAGCAAAATCCTAAAAGCCTGAATGACTGCCAGTATTATATTTTAAAGTTACAAACAGCCTAAATGGACTAACCCTCACTTGTTCAGTTGCCATGATTTCAAATGGGAAACTAATCAACAGTCACATTAGCTATTTAATTTCAACACCAATCTAGCAATATGGAACTGTATAATTACACAAGCAAAAGTCAAAGTAGGTGAAAGTTTTTCTCATCTCAGAATTTTCAGTCAGATATTTTAAACTTTTTAAAAAAACCATGCCACATGAAATTTTTCCCATATAATGAAAGTTGTTCACAACAGTATCAGTAAGAATCTCACTAGATGATAGACACTTTATTATTGTCACACATAAATCTTCCATGAGTTGTCAAATCCAGCATTAAGGATAACCCTTTAGAAGCTATTAGTATAAGTCAGTTGAAAATTAAAAGCATATAGCAGTACAGATTAAAGGCTTAGCATGCACACTAAAGGATCTGTACATGGTATCATGTATTGTTAGGATGTCTTGGTTAATCAGTGACTGAAAACATCCACTAGACATTAACCTTGGCAAAATATATAAAAATCCAGCCTTATCATACTGTATCACTGCACTTTATAATCTCATAAAATGGAAAATTCTCTGTTCTTATAATCTACCACACAAACTTGTACCACTGGCCACCCAGTCCTCTTAACCATGAGAAGAATCTATAACTAACTTGGCCTGATAGTCGCAGTGATTACAAAAGTACCTGATGATACATTCAAACCTCTCCCCAAAATGAAGAGGAGAGCAGGGTGGTCAGCACCCATGCTCAACCCCTGCACGCCCTCATCAGCCCAGCACTGCTGGTCAGACACTGCAGAGAAGCTGCAGAGGGGAAAGGGCTCATTAATATATATGAGAACAATCTATAGGAAACACAGCTTCATTAGTTCCACTGCTCACAGATCAGCTGTTTGTATAAGCAGTTTTGCTTGGAGCAGTGTTTTGTCAGTATTATTACTGTTATGTTATGCAAAGAATGTATTAAATTCTTAAATATTACATGAGATTTAATGGATTGTGTATTGCATGTGGGAGGTCAAACAAGGAGGGTAATGTTCCATTCAGCCTTATAGATGTAACTTAAAAAACAGAAGCCTGCATTATACTTCAAGGAGCAAGTGCAGATCAAACATATGCCTGAGATGGAAGAAGGCAGCCTGAAATGTAGAGGGAAATTATAAAATAGAATTTAAAATATAACTTAAAAATAATCAGTGGTTGTGACAAGCAGCAGTGCAGTTTTCAAGAAATTTTACAGCTCGTTCCCTTTTAAAACAGTTTCTGCTTTCAGAAGCTACCTATAAATTCTTCCTGTATCCCCCCCTTATCCAACAGAATATTGCATTGGTTCTTTAAGTTCCGTACACACTTGGAAACTCCTGCAGCTCCTGTGACAGTGACTCTGAATGTCCTTGCTACAGTAAAGAGGACATATGAAGAATGGCAGAGTACCCCAATTTCTACTTTCCATCTGTACCTTCATGCCAGAGCCATAAATATTCTAATTTAAGGTCCACTTCTCTTAAATGAAGGTTTTAATTAAGATAAAGCTAGTATTTTTGTTATAAAACTTCAATGTTTATGGTCTTTGGGGGTGAAAAAGTACACAGCACAGCAACTAAAGAGATCTCAGTCTGTGTTATTTTGTACATCTGTTTTCTAGTAACACCAGATTTTTCATATTAGTAAAGGTTTTCTGATGGTATGTTCCATCATTTAAAATCACTTAAGGAACAAAAGAAAACTCTACAAATACGTTATCATATAAAAATATATACTTTGCAGTTTAGAATTCTATCAGAAGGTATATTGCCTATCGCACTGTTCTCTAACATGCATTTTCTACTTATCAAATGTACAAAAGTGTAACACCACTGCCTGTAAGTGTGTGTATATACAAAAAGGAGCTAAAGTACACTATAGTAGCATAAAATAGTTCAATTTCATTACTGGAAAAAAAAAGCTCTCCAAAACCAGGACAGTTCCCTGCCTCAAAAACAAAAACAAACACCCTCCCCCAAATTGTCAGACAAAATTCATGACTCCCAGTTCAGATTCTGAGGACTGTTAGAAATAAAAATTGTCATGGAAGGAGAAGGGAAAAACTAATTACAGTTATTTTCTACAGATAAATACATCCTATATTGGTAATGATTGTTTTTCTATTACATCTTCTCCAGTCTCAATAATTGGTATTCATCTCTCTCTAGTTACGAACTATGCATAAGGTTTAATGCAATGTTTAATTTTAATTAAGAATCATGACAACGAGAAGTCAGGAGTTTCTGTAGCATCTGTAGGCATCTTGTTCTACAGAGACAATATGATGAAATACAAACACAGGAACCTTTTCTAAGTCAAAGTCCTGGTATTTCAGCAAGAAAAAACAGCCTTTCAAACTTTCAGTTTTGTCTGTGATTCTCTCCTAGCTTGAAGTCCTGGTTGCTAAGAGAAAAGCAGCACCAGAGTCTCTGGAAGCTCACACAGTGGGAGCCACAGCTTTTCAAAATAATACCTGAAGGTGTAGCAAGTTCTACTGTAAATGCAACTTGGCATTTCTCAGAGTACTGACATAACACAGTGTGGTTTTCAGCAAATACACCCCTGAAATGGAGAAATTCCTTCCTTCCAAACTTCAAGGTCACTTCAAAATCTGCAAAACATCAGCACTGTCTGAAGCAGTGCTTGGAAGGGATGAAAAAGGGATGGTGTTCTCATCTCACAGAAGATGGTTAAATTCTTTCAGCTAAAGCTTTCCAGTGAATTTCAACTGGAGGGGGACTAGTAACAAGCATGGGAAATTTCTGCCTTAAGCACTGAAAGTTGTCAAAAATATGAGCAAATTAGATGTTCTGCTATTTTACCATGCAAAATATAGACAATACAGACATTCATATGACTTTTTAAGTGAAAAATCTTCTTGTAATACACATTTTCAAAAGAATAAGCAACTTAGCTAAAATACCCTGAACTTCCTTATAGGGCAAATCTAACAATTATTTTAAAGTTAACTCATCTTAGACCATCAGATTTTTGCTAGCACAATTTTGCATAATTGTAAACACAGATTTTTAATAAAAAGACCCACTAACCTCCCCTCTTTTTTTCCTTTTTTTTATTTGTCAGGTTTCTTTCACATGGTCTTAGGAATATATCTACACATGCCTCCATACTCTTTTCTCTTCTGTGCTCAGATGACTCCTCTACTGCTGCTTGAAGTGTACTGTCAGCTTAGACATTCAAAGGAGGACTAAATAACCAAATTCTTCTGCCTTGTTCTTTCAGTCAGAGCAATCTTATATCAACAAACAGTAATAATACATTCAGATGCGTAAGATTTCAAAGCTGTGGATTTTAAATGTTGAACTGGCCAATACAGTTACACGATGTGTTTGAGATTCAGAAAATAATAACCCAATTCATTCAACAAAGCCATGCTTCATTGAAAATTAATGGAAATGTAAGAAAGGAAAACAGGGGTTTGGAAACATCCCACAGCTGCAATTCAGATGTAGTGATTAAACCAGGGAAGTACACAGATGTCTACTGACATTTTGCTTTAAAACATTTAAAGAAGAAGACTTTCTCTTCTGCTTAAGGGTTTACAAATCAGATTCAGTTACAGGAAAACAATGCCATAATCTTCATTTACAACAAATCCTAAATTTAGTAAGCAGAAGTCATTCATAGTAACAAACAGATCTGAGCATAAAGAGAGGCAGTATCTGAGCTATGGGAAAGGCAATGCAGAAAGCAGAGGCTTCCCACTCCCACCCTCGGATACCAGCTGCTTCTTTGGACTTCCAGGACTGTCTCAGTGCAAGCATTTCTATAAGCCACTATTGCTTTTCTTTCTTTTATTTGGGAAACCAATATGCAACTATAAACTATGTTTACAAAATTATAATCTATATTCTGTAATATGTAAACAAGTGCCCATTACTTAGAAGCCACAGATGAGCATAATATTAGATTGTAATAGAAAACAGATGCATTTTCCTTTTCCAGTTGTTTACATTGCCAAAGCAGCCAGTCTTTAAGATACTCTCCATACAAATCAAAACATGTTGTGCCTTAATGAAGGACAAAACAACAGTAGCTTTAAAACACTGCATTCCCTGCAGTATTTTGCAAACTCTACTGCAGCCCGAGTAGACAGGGTACTCCAAAGGGTGCAGCAACTACAGAGCTTCTGCTGTCAGGTGGCAGGGAGAAAAAGGGACATTTTACTTTACTGCAGATCACCCCTTCTACCAGCCTTGATACTGCAATCATTTAGATGTGTGGTTTTTTTAATGTGACCTATCCCACTTTTTTCCTCCATTTGCCACAAACCGGTTTTATCTCCCCCTCCCTCTGCACACACAGGTACACACAGACTGATACACCTAAGTACATGCATATATGCACACAACATATTCAAGCACTCATACTTTGTTGATACAGGCAAGCATAAAGCCAACTTTATTTCAGCATTTCCTTCAAATATCTACACTATGTGCCATGGCCCAACTCCAGGTAAATATTACATGCAGATTTATCAATTGTTAGAAAACAGTGTGCTCAAAACATGACCCAGAAGCTTGCAAAGCTCCCATTGCTCTTGTCCTGAGGCAGCCTGGAGGTTCAGCTTTTCAGAGGTAAAACAGAACACTGGAGTCACTTAACACTTAAGGGACAACCTTTGGGTGAGCAACGGTGTTTCAGTATTTTGAGCTTAAAGTATTTTAAAGCACTACCTTTTGCCTTCACCTGCAACACAGCAGGGTTCAAGTAACGCTGTAACCTGCCTTACAGCCATAGCCTAAAGAAGGCAGGCTAGGCAAGGAGCTAAGAGGGGAAAACAGCTTACATAGAGGCTCAGGTGTCTTGTGAGAATATACCTTGACTTTTATTTTCAGTGATTTTAACATTTATCAGAAAAAATGCTTACAAGAGGCCCTGGTATACACAATACTGAAATCAAACTATGTTAACAAGCAGTATTTAGCCTTCCTATGGTTTTAAACCACTCTCTGCACTTGGTGGTGGTTGTTTCTGTGAAGATCAAGTACTGTATTAGTACGCATATATGCCCACATAAGATAAAATACGAAAAATTTTGTGTCTACACACCTAAAAAACCCCCAAAGCTTCAGGCCCCTCCATCTTACAGGCTATAAAAACAACATGAAAACAGCAGACATTTATACATCAGTATACCACTGGTTTACCAAAAGGGAACTCATTACCTGCTTTGACTTCAAAAAGAATTTATCTGTTCTTTAGATTAAGTTTCAGCAGAGGCCTCTCCCAGCCCCTCTTCACCTGTGGATTTGGCCCCTTTTGAGCTCACAAAACTAACTGTACTCCCTGCCCCACAACATGCAGCTCCTTCTGCAGCTGATACTTCATTTTTACATCTATCAGCTGGGTGGTGGGAAGGCAAAAATACTGGAATGGATTGTTTAGTTTCTAATTATATTATCATTTATGAAAAATACCGATTTATCATTTTGAAAGGCCATTACTAAGCACTTTCTATTCAGAGTGCAGAGCATCTCTAACAGGCCCTGCGCCTCGTAGTTTTTCCATCATTTCATGCATACCTTTCTTTCGGAAAAAGCAGATACTCTGGTTCAAGGCACAGACAAGCGGCAAGCCCCGGGCTACAGTACCAAGTTGAAGGGGGTGGGTGCGTGCGTGTGCCTGGCATGCATTCCAGCAGCTGGGAAACAGCCGGACACTCCAACCCCTGCACAGCAGCTGCAGCACATCCAGCTCAGAAACCTTGCTGCACCTCCTGCACGGTCTGCTCTGCACTAACAAGCATTTCTGCACTCCTGCTGAACAAGCAGCATATAAGGGAGTGCAGCTAAGCCAGATAGCTCTTCCAAAGGAAGAATTACATCAATACTAGAAACCCATAGCACCGGGGTTTCTAATACAGTGCGTCACGATGAACTGTGGGAGGGTTCTTTTAAAAGTGAAAAGATGGTGTTCATTCTGTTTCTTGTACAGCAAGATATTGATAGTAACCACATGTAATAAAGAACAAGCAAGAGTATCATACGTGTCACTAATATGATCATTATGCTGCAATTTTTCTGGTCACCACAAATGTGCAAACATTTGCATGAAGTGCAGTAAGAGCTCTGAGTTACACTAAGAAGAAAAAACGTAAGTTCATGTCACTACAAAACAAAGCATCAAATAAGATCCACAGCAGGTCAGTACCTGACGCCCAAGTATCTCAACTCTGCTGAGGAGGCCTTTTTCTCAGCATTCTCCTACATCCATTAACTGTTCCATGATATACCTGCATGTGCCAAAATCCTCGCATTAAGTGTGCTTATAACCTGAATGCAACACTTCAGAGAGACAGCTATAATTGCATCAGATTTCAAAGCATATCTAACAGCCTGCTGGCTCTTCTGCATGTCCCTGCACATCAGTTGGGAGCCATCATTCTAGAAGGATCTATTTTTGTAATTTTGGAACAACTACAATTAACCTTGAAAGAATGCAACTGAACTGCAAATTAGTAAAAAACATTTATTTGGGGGGAGAAACTTCTGACTTGCATTGTATTTTGTTTCAACACCATTCACAGAATGTTTTGAAGGAATTCACCTTCACTTTTCTTTCTTTATCACCCAAAGGTTCTAGCAAGGCACTGAGAACAACTATCAGTATAAAACATCACAGCCATACAGATATATTTTCATTTTACTCAAAAAGTCCAAGTCAAGTAACCACATCATTACACTGCTTTCTTCTGTAATTAGAAGGTGCAATATATTGGGGACAAGATGACACCAAGCCAGGCTGTGGCCACAGCTCAGCTGTGTGGGTCCCTCTCAGCAGAGCTCCCAGGAGATCCACCACCCCCAGGTTTCACTGCCGCTTTGCTGTGTGAAACTAAAGTTAGAGCCAAGCTGAGCACCATTGGGGTTGGGCTGGGGTGTCAAAACAAGTGTGTGGCCAAGTGAGAAGATGCAGAGGGAGCTTCATACCATTCTTACAGAAGTAAGAAAATAAAGGAAGTAAATTGAAGAGTTATGCCAACAAATCTTACTGTGCAAAGCAGATTCTGAGATGACAAAAAGACAGACACATGTTTTTAAGTAACATGAAACGCAGGCGTGTTTCCTGAGCAGTCAGCTACCCTTCTATAAGCAGCCTCAAAGCCAATTATAGCAGACAATTTGAGCTAAATATAAAAATCCACAAATCTCACAGTTTGAGATAACATCCAAGAAGGTGTTAAAGTTAAGTTAGAAACTATGCAACGACTTCAGCCTTCCCATAACGAACATGGTAACCACATCCGTCAAAGCACCCCGTGATTTGTGGGAATAGAGAGGCTGAAGAGATTATGTGGATACTTCACATATTTGTTCAAGAGTAACAGATGGAATTTTTCTGCTCACAGAACTTCAGGGATGAGAACTTGACTGTGCAAAATATCAATGGCCAGACTTTAGTTTGTAGCTTCAGTAATCTCCACATGCGATCAGGCTACAATCACTCCTAACTGCAGCAGCTGGATTAGTGAGGCTGTCATGGGAATACCACAATATTTGATGTTCTGCAACAGGGAGAAAACAGGGATCCAGCCTGCACACAGAGTTGTAGCCTTAAGAACTTCATCTTTTTATTACAATAATTCCTCCATTCTCACCTCAAATGCGCAGGTAGGCTGCCATCCCTGCACTAGCCAGAACTCAGGACCTGGCTTATTTGACAGCTGATCATATGTCTTCTCCCTTCTTAGGGACACTGCTCCTCCATTTGATACAACCAGACTGCATTTTTCCTGTTCATAGTAACATAGTACAGCTGTCCCCTCTTTCTAGCTGATCTGGACCTGAATGTTTTCCATTGCTTCTCCTCCATCTCTAGCTGCCCAGGAAGCTTTCCTCACATGCTATGAAATGGTCAGTTACCTCATTATCAGAGAAGAGTATTTTAGACAGCCTTTGTCAACCTCTCAAAGCTAAATAGCCAAGGAAAGCTTCAAATACAGCTGCCAATAGAAATACATATATATTAAGAAGTTGGATTGAATTTCAGTTTCTGCTCTACAAGTATAGTTGTGGAGAAAAAGAACTTCCATAGAAACAGAGAAACTGAACAAAGTTGCTACAAGTTTTCTAGGCTGTGCTGCAGCCCTATTCCTTCAGCAGCCATCAGGCTGTAACATTATCCCTACTCACCCATCTGCAGAACAGCAGTATGTACACTTTAAGTGGCAACACCACTTGAATGGATATTGAGAGCACCAAATTCACCACTGCTGGTATGCAGCTCACAGCTTTACTCAGCCACAGAGGAACCTCAGCATCTTGCAGCTCCTCTTCTGCTGCATTTGTTAAATGCTCTCTCAGCAGACTCAGATGCACTTGGTCAAAAGATGCTGATGTTCACCCCTGAGTACTTGTGCGCAAAACCGTGCAGCAGGTGGGCCCTGCACACTTCCCTGTGCCAGAGGTGACTCCACATGTCCCTCAGAGTTTGGCCAGCCAGCACCAGTACCCTGTCCCTGCATAGACCAAGGTGCACTCAAGGAGTGGAGGACTATCAATGGATCAGCAAAGCAATCTAAGGAGCTTTACTCTGTGGCTTTCCTTAAAACAACCAAACAGGTTTGAGGAAGACTTCATTATCTACCACTTCCTTCACTCTTTACAGCCGATGATTTGTAGGAAGCAAAAAGAAGTCACCATCTTCCTCCTCCTCCCTCACCATTAGAGCACTAAGATGGTTAGAAGGTAGGAAGATCAGTTTCTCCAGTCACTCAAGCAGGCACATCCTAGAAAGGGACAAAAAGCAAAGGAGGTTTTCTCCATACATTTGTTTTTCCCTGTTGCACTATGTGACTGGAACCAAACCAACCAAAATCCTAATGCTTCTAAGCTCAGGTCTGCAGTGTCAGTGCTCATCATCCAAACAGCCACTCTTTCTGTATTCTTCTAGTGCTTTTTTTCCACCCACCAAGAATGCCTTTTAGATCACCTCACCAAACTTGTTTAATGCAATTTAGAAGATTATTTTGATGACTAAATACAGTGTTAACATTTAGTACTTTCAGTGTATTGGGTAGAAACACTAGACACTCTCAAAACTAAACAAAAAAAGGTACAGAGATGCTTCAAATAGTAAATATTAAAGACTGTTCACAGAATAGTAAATAGCGACACTTTTGATGTATTTCATAACTTAGTAGGAAAGCATTCACTTGTTCAAAGAAGAAACGCTGGGGGAGGTTTTTGGTTGGTTGGTTCTGGGCTTACTGAGGAAGCTTTACTTTATACACTTCTATTCAGTATTTATAAAAAAAAAAAAATAAGTCCCCTTCCTTCCATAAACAGAGGCTCCTTTTCTGCATTCTAAGAAGTGTATTGCTGAGATTTACAGTCTCTTTCAAGGAAGGACTTCTATAACTTTGGAATAATTTACACTTGGAGCTATCAAATTTTACTGCAGTTGTGGAAAGAGAAAGTGGGGACAGGGAAGGAAGGATGAAGAAAGCAGGATAAGCTCTCAAAGGGCTCATACTCAGTCTTGGCGTCCAAGACAACTGTGCCCCAGCAAGAAAAAGTCAGATGTATATATCCACATGAATAATAACTCCTGCTAGCACAGCCTTCATAGTGATGGATTCTATAGCAGCTTGACATTAGGCTATGATGAAGCTTGACACTGTCCAGATTTAGACATAACCTAGCTCTTTCCATGAATTAAGTTTTCCTGCAGGATAAAAGACATTGTAGAACATTACATAAAAAATGGGGCATTTATTTCCCTGTTGTAAGACACTAATGGTAAAACAAAATACCACCACCTTTGAAAGGAATGCCCTCACTATTTTTCAGCTTTGCAGTCTCCCCAGTCTTAACATTATGCAAAAACCTCCAAATTCTCCTTACTAACCTCTTTTATATTAAGTCCACCCAAATTAAATCTAAAATTATGGATAGGTAAGCCTAGGCTCACTGTCTTCCAGTTACCTCTGGTTACCACCCTACAAGGCACTGCTATACTGAAGTTAACTTTGTTAAGGAGGATTTTTAAAAAATTACTTGAAAATATTGTAATACTCTATCCTACTCTCTAGCAAAAGAATTATTCACATCCTTCAGATTCAGTGACTTCTAGCTGTGGGTTTTGCTCTCGCTCCTGAATATTGGTAACTGTGAGACGAGGCAGGGGCTGAGTAACTCCCAGTTCTCAGAGCACACTGGGACATAACCAAATACCAGGGAGTGTGTCCCACTGATGAAGTAATAAAAAGTGTGTTTGGAGTCTTGTTGCGTAAACACCAGTGTAGCTGCTTACCACTACAACTGAAAGCTAAGTCTAAATAAAATCTTATCACCAGTATCTAAGCGCTATCCCAAACCTCTCCTCAGAATCTGAGAGGAAAATTATGACCCGGATTAATCACATTCGCAGATGGACTTCCCAGTACTTTTTCCTGGCTAGAAAGAAGGAAACTTTTTCCAGCTTATTAAGAAGTAATAGCCATCTCTGCTTGCAGCACTGATGAATTAAACAATTAGATCCAAGAGTCCCCCTCGGAGGTGCAGCTTACTGAACAAACGAAAAAAGAAAAGAGAGGCTTCATGGCTTCCATCTAACCTTGCCATGAACAAGAACGTAATTTTAAGTTAATTACAAAAAGATCCAACTAAGCTTGAGAGTTCAGAAATTTAAGAAATAGCCAGTTGGGTCAGACTGATGGTTCATCTAGTCCAAAATTCATCTCCAGCAAGGCAGAAAAGGTGCTATTTAGAGACAGCCAATAGCCCATGTCCTGTGGTCCACTCCCCTAAGACTCTCCCCGCTGACCATGAACTCTCCTAACCCTGTTTTGAACCTGCCTACGCAGCCTGTTTTCAAAACATCCTCTGGCTGCAAGTTGCATAAATTCACTACCTGCTATGTAAACAAACACTTTCTTCTTTCATCTGTCTTAAACTGATTCCCAACCAGTTTCACCAAGTGTCCTGTAACTCTGGTCCTGCAGGGTTTCTGTCAACAAGAGCTTGGCATTCACCTTTCCACCAGCTCATGATTTTGTAAACCTTGAACCCGCTGCCCCTCTCAGCCGCCCACCTTCCAAATCAAACCTTTTAAATTATGCAACTCCACACCAGACAGCGATACCACCCCCTGGACTGAGGGCTGCCCTCCTCTGTACCTCCCCTAAAACAAAGGCACTAACTCTACCTTCTTTAGACGTGGGCACAAAAACTGGACCCTGTGCTCAGAATGTGGTGAGCACACCAGTGTTTTAAATACCAACAAAAGGTATTTTCTTGTCCTCAGTACCTTCTCCTGATAATGCAAGAGGCACACAGTGCCCAGGTTTTTCTGGCTTTTTTTGGCTGCTGCTGCTCCACATTGCAGACAATAATCCTGGAGAGCTGTCAATGACAACCACAAAGCCTCTTTTCCAAGTTGGAACCATCAGTTCTGAGTTCAGCATCACACAAGCATGGTTTAGAATAATTTTTTCCTAACTGGAAAAAAATTCTGTTTAAAAACCTATGTTTACCTATGCTGACATTAGTCTACCGGATTCTTGCCCACTGAAGTTATGTGATGGCCTTCTGGAATTCCTCTGCACTTACGCAGCATCTAGCTACCTAAAAGTAACAGCACTACCATTTTTCACCAGAACTGGAATTATTCTGGGGCTGGTGCATGGTAACAAATGGAGCTGTTGGTTTGAGTGATGTCTAGAAGCCACAGAGAAGGCAAGTGAGATCAATCAAGACCGCCAGAGCTAGTTTTATCATTGTGGGGAAAATATCAGATACAGGAGATTTATTAAACAGGACAGAAATTGGGTGCAAAAAAAGAAAACTGAAAAAAACCGCAAACCCATGCATCACACCTCCACAGCTGATGATGGCAAACAAAGCCTGCAATTCATGGTCCATTGAATTGTAGACTCTCCACAGATGGAGCTACTTGAACACTACTATGGAGGAAATTACATCTTGTAACACCAACTCTGGTGATATTCTAGCAGGACAGACAGACATCAGGCTTCCTAATGTCATTTTGTATGTCAGCTATCAGTCCTCACTTTTACCTTACAACAAAAAATGACTGTGAAGGAGAATCTCCAAAACTACTTTATTAAGAGTTAATGCGAAATTCAAGTAACACTGGAGAAAAAAAAGTTTAATTAAAATCATACTGAAGATTGAAGCGAGATTCTTCTGCTAAAGAATTCTGTATTTGGGCAAGCTGAATCCCCACAACACCAACAGAAATTACACAAAAACTTACCCAAATTAGAAGGCTACAACAGCTTATCACACAAGAAAATTAACCAGCAACTGTAAACAAAAGCCTTAAGAACTTTGCTGATTAATGTAAGATCTTAAGAAAATAAGTATTTTGGCTCAGCTGCATCCTGAGCACTGTTAAACCACTATAGAAATCATGATTTGTCATGTGTGGAATTGCCAAGGGCTGTCCCCTAAAATGTACTACAGAAACTTCATGTAGTAAAAGTAGCAGATCTTAAATTAAAAAAAAAATACTGGTAATTTTCACTTCTGGATATGATTGCAGTTTGCTCTGTAAAAGAAAAGAAAAAACCAAACCCACAATACCTTTATTCAAATTCAAAAGTTAATTTAAATTAACTATCAAAGCTCCATTCCCCTTTTTGTCAGTCAAAGGAATCAGAGAATTCTGTTCTCTTGAGCATCAAATAACTTCAGATAAAAAAGATACCCGATTTTAAATACTAGTTTTATCAGATTCTGTTGTCTGGACAGTAACTTTACAGGAGAAAGGTAACTTTTTTAGCTATTTCTAGCAGACCTGGGACTCTGTTTCAGGTTTGTGGGCACAGACTGCTTCCTAACAAATATAAATATCACATTCATTTTGCATTTTTCATCTGCAAAGATGCTTGCTTATACATTGCAAATAACAATTAGCATATCATACTTACTGAAAAAATGCCATAACTCACTGCCCCCCAAAAAAAGAACCCCACTAACCTCCAGACTCCAGAGTGCAAATTAATTAAACGGTTTGAAATCTACTTGCTCTGTCTTCCCCTAATGTGTGTGTTGGGATTTTCTGAATGTTTGCTCAGCGTACCCTTTTTCAGAAACCCCTATTCTCTAAGAATCAGTCTATTTGGGATCTGGTGATGGATAAGTACTGACTTTCTTTTCCTGAAATTCTGATTGCTGAGATACTTGGTAGCAGCCCATAGCAAGTACATTCTGGTACCAATGAAGTGTTACCTTCTGCAGCCAAAAGCACTGCACTTCCATGGAGGATGCTGAAGCCTAGTCTGCCATTTGTCCTCTACAGCAGCTTCCAGCACCTTAACTCCATTTTTCCCAGTATGAAAATATTAAAAGCAGAAAAGCAGTAGAAGAAGAAAACCTACTTTTGGATCTCAAATGAAAAAAAGCCTTGTAAACTTCTGTGCACTGTCTCATAAGAAGAAGTTCTTTTGTTTTGTTTTCTTCCAAGTCTGCCATGTCAGTAGTTACAAAACATGCCCAGTAATGGGCATGGCAGCCACCCTAAATAGAGAGGCTTTTGCCCCTGATTCCCAGTGACCACAGAAGCCCTCCCTGCACTACAGGACTGCCCAGTGCAGAGCTGAGAGCACACAGACAGCTATGCAGCACTCCTCTTCTCAGCTCTTCCCAACCAGGCACGTGATTCTGTGCTGAATAAACCACTGCCATATTCTCCACTCATCTGTCACCAAATGGCTGGATAATAAAAAAGACATGTGGAGAGACAAACAAAATCAAAAAATGTTCCACTCTTATATGCAAGGAAAAGCGTTGAGTGACTTTGCTATCAGGAACCTCTTTCCAATGCTTTCTGGTCTGAGAGCTGAAGTGGGAGCTACATTTCAGTTTCTCTTCCCTTTCTCCACCATCATTAGTGACCAGATTTTTTTCTGAAGGGATCAGGGCTGCCTTTCAGTTTCCCAAGCAGATCAAAAAGGCAAACCAGCCTGTGGAGTGGGAGACTTAGAACAAGAGCAAATCAAACACTATCAAACATAGAAAGCATCAGTAAGTTTGGGGAAGAAGAAACAAACCAGGAAGAATTTATGTCCTAAGGAAGTTTACAAAGTAGATTTTAATGCTATTGCAGTGAATATTGAGGGAAAATAGCTGGAAGCATTAAGCTGCATGGTGCAATCCATTGCAGCCTCTCCATCTTGACCAGAGAAGCAGCAGCTCAACATTCCTCAGGTATCAGGAAAGAGCAATTCATGTGCATCACTGTTTCTTCACATAATGGGGTTTTATTTTACAATTCTAAACAGGAACTTGCCTCAACCTTTAAATATAAAAAAAATTTTAACATTATTAAAGGATCCAGTTCTCTAGGGAAAACCCCCAAACATTCCTACCTATATAAATTTATATCTTTCCCTTTCCATACGATTTAAGTAAGCTTTGCACTCAGAATAAGTATTTTCCATTTTTAAACAAAAGGTGCAAATAGCTCACTAAGATGAAGCTGTTCTCCAGTGTTGTTCCTTTCATCTTACAAATTCTTTCCCACCTTGTCCAACTCTAGATGTTTGGTACACTTTGATCACACCAGGCACCAGAGAACCTTAGATGCAATTTCTTAAACTAAAGAAAACAGTAAAATTTCACTGATAACCTCACATTATGTCTGCTGCCTTTCCCTGTGAAAAGAATATCTCTTAAGAGACAAATCTCTTACTCTGAAACCTTAACGTAGCTTTGATTTAAATTCTTCAAGTTTTATTTTCAGCTTTTGTATGGAGAATCTATTTTCAAAATACTTTGAAACCTTTATATACAACAACTTGTTAGTGAGTTGCCAGTATACACACATTGGCTATACTAGCACAGGCTAACTCAGATATTTGGTTCTTTATCCTGCACATCCTGAGTTTAACTTAGTAAAGCAAAGAGAGACTACTACTATCACATTTACCTTGGCATCTATATCCAGTCCTCCCCTAAATAGCAATCTGTCCCACATAAGTCAGAGGCAATAAATAATGTAATTTATAATCTGTTTAAAACAGGGCAAGGCTATGTGTCAAACACTACAGGTCATCTCTCTCCTCTTTCCAATTCTCTCTCTATTCATTAGATCCATTTTGGTTTCTCTAATCTGCATTTGCCTTTAAAAAATGATTTTTTTAAACTCCCTCTAAACCACAGAAAACTTAACAGGAGAAAACTGAGGTGCTGACAAATGAAATTAAGATACTGCCTTAAAGCTGCACTTATAACTTTGATACTTCTTGCTTTGTACCTCTAACCTCAGTGGGAAAAAACCATTCACAGTCATTTTAAAGGCTTTAAAAGGTTGTCCCAGTAGCATTTGAGCTGAACACCATCCTCCTGCCCATCTTCAGAGGTCATTTTTCAGCAGTCAGCCTAGTTTCAAATCACAGACCAAACATCAGAATGGAAGATTTATTTACCCTCAGCTGACTAGTAGTGTTTATGTGTTTTCACTTGTATACATGCTCTATTCCCTTTGACCAGTTATTATTGAGGTTCCTTGGATTGGGACTTTCATCTAATAAGATATCAAGTTATTAAGGAAGATGAAGCACATGATGATGACAGGTTAGTGCATCTACAATGATTATCTGTTATCCTGCATCTTCTTTGAATTGTTCATACTTGACTACAAGGTAATGGACACAGCAGAGAAGGGTAAACTTGAAACAGTTTCATTCAAGAATTTTCAGCAAGACCAAACTCCACCACTCTGTCAATCCTTTAGGAGTATCCCTTAAGTAAATGATAATGGTTTTATGGGTAGATCAATTCCTTTCTGAAATTCTATGCTAATGCTACTCTCTGAACTTCTTCCCCAAGGCAAAGACATGCAGCAAACTTCCCCTGGAAAACTACCCTGTCTCTTCTGCATGGCAGAGCACAGCTGTGGAATAAAAGGGTGTGCTCTCTTTGAAGTCTCATTATTAGCACTTGTATCTGGTAAATATAGCTCTCCCTCCTGCACGGCTCGAGTGATCACGCTGTGTGTTTCGATGCCTCTTGCTTGTCTGTACCAGTTGTCTGGCTGGTGCTCTCTCTCATGTGCCCCAAAGGAGGAACCTCCCAAGCTATCTGGTTTCATCACCCCCGAAATCACAGAAGATTTAAATTTACAGATGACTGTGGCTGTAAAGTTAAAAAATTAGAAGCTGTTTCTCTCCTCCCCAAAGTGTTCCAGTTCGAAGCTGTTTTACAGGGAGTGACCATGTCGGCCTCACCTCTGCTGCACGTGCAGCTCACCCCAGGTACACAGAGCCTTCCACACAAGCTGCCCAACAACTGTGGGCAGGGAAGGAGACAGATCCTCTGTCATTTGTTTTGTAACAAAGTATCACTTGATGTTAAAAAAGGGTCCAATTCCTATAAAATAATACAAGATGTGCCTTTTAAGATCGCCATTATTCCTAGAAACCAATCAGCAAGTAAAAAGAGCAAGACAGATTACAGGGCAATGAAAGCAATCACACACAGGATTCAGTGTTAAAAACAGAGGACAGGAAGCTGGTGTACACATCAAATTCCTGAATACAACCTTAATGAGGCAGGCTTGAAAATCACCCCACTGCACTTCTAGACAAGTTTTGGCAGAAACAGCTACCAAGATGGAGGAAGGCGAGAAAGCTTAACAAGTCAAGTTTGGTGAACAAGGTGAGGATTATTGATTTGGGGTTTATGAAGACTTTGAATCTTGGCATGTTACACATTCAGCCAGGACCCAGCCAGCGCTGTACAGAACTGGAGTGATAAGGAGTGATAACCAGTGATAATGATTACTGGCATTGCTTGCACTGCGACAGCGTGCGCGAGTTCCAGTCCCAGCTCAAGGCCTCACTTTCCTGGCTGCTGCACAAACACAGGAAAATGACAGTCCCTGCCCCAGCAGACCTACAGTGAAAGAAAAAAGAGAGCAGTAGATAAATCAGGGCACAGGGAAGTAACAACAGAGTGTTTCTCAACGTGTTGTGAGACTCATGTACAACTCACCAAAGGCCACAGACAGGTCACTTCTCATTAATAAATGAACATATGGCTGCAATTGCACAACTATTCAACATCCTTCCTACGCCCACATCTGAGAACTTCCATCCAAAGGGTGAGACCTCTTACCTTCAGCAGACTAGTGCAGGACACACAACATTAAAAGAGAGAGTGTTTGGAGTTGTGCTTGGGTGTTTTCATTCCAGCTGTTCATCTCAAGCTTCAGGAATACATCCTCACTATTATGATGCACTGGATTATCATTTGGATGGTCAGAAGATGAGCAGCGGGTTATAGTGGTGTGGCTTCTATCAATTCTTTCATGGCCAGAGGCCTCAGATTACAAGTTTATTGCTTCCAAACTCAGCCCACGGAGCCCACAGCAAAGGCCACCCATCAGGTATTCCACACATGAATTTTTAGGTTTCTTCTTTTTAAGTAAAAATTTCATGAACTAATTTTGGTCTTTGGGTTCTGCTTTTAATTTGGTATTTCATGAAAAGATCCAGAAAGTTTTTCTTTGAAGTTCATTATTTTCCCCCCTCCTCTATCTTTCCAGTCCTAAAATATGAGGGGGGAAAAAAATCTTTATTTTTCCTTCTTTGGAAGAATGTCTTAAGCTTTAATAATTTAATCATTGTTGCAAAAAAAATTAAGCCCGCATCTGTTCCTAATTCTCAAATAAACAGTAAGATGGCAAAGATTTCAAATTAAAATACTTGCTTGCAGATCTGAGGAACAAAACCTAGGATCTACCTTGTAGCACAAAGTGCATCCCCTTCTAGCACCTAACAGCTCAGAAAATTACTGATCTATGCCCTGCACATCCAAGTCATATGCTGGGTAGGGTAAACTACCAGTTCAACTGCTGTTGGTGCTCTGAGAGGCTTACAGAATAAGCCTCAATCACTGTGATTTTTCTCCTGCCTAACTGCTACAGAGAGTTCATAGTGACACATTTCCCAAGGAGCAAGAGCTTGTATGGTTCCATAAGCACGGAGAGAGCAGACAGAAAGCCTTTCAGGAAAGCTATCCAAGACTAAACAAACCAAAACAACAACAAACCCCTCACCTCACAACATAATTCAGCACAATCACTCCCATTTCCATTAAGAACTGGAGATCTTCTTCTAAAAAACCCAGAAAACTCTCCATAGCTGAAGGACAGCAAAATTATTGTAGTAATTAACACTCCTAAATAGAAATTCAAGTTTCTAACCAGAGGTGTTCAGTGCCAGTTTGGTGTCCCTGACTTAGCAGGTATGAGACAAGACCATGTAAGGAGATGCAGCCTTCTGGAGCAGGGGCTGAAAGCTAAACAAGAAGTGCAGTAGCTTCTAAAAAACGCATTAGACTAACCATAAAGGATGAGATTTGGCTGCTTAACATCAAATGGGTTTATACAAAAACAAAACAAAAGAACCTTTGTGCATAAGGCTCACTTCCAGCCATTAGACTTAGAAAGTTTTTATGATCCTAATGCAGGGAAAAAACAAGCGCCTTCTACTTCACACCATCATTACTGTCCTGGCCCAGTGAAATAAGCGCTCTGGAAAATGAATGAAAATGTTGCAAGGAGATGATGATCACTGTTTCATGTCTACTTGAAGCCTGTACAAGCCTGTCTTACTGTTGCCTTAAGTGTTCCCACTGACTTTACACTGCCCCACCACACACACCATCCCCCTTTGCCCAGGCACCAGGGTCTGTAGCAATACAATGAAATGAATCTGAATTCTGATTTCTGCCCTCCCTAAGCCGGGTTACTTTTAGCTTGGCTTAGGCCTCTGAGGTAGGTGCCTGGCTCAGCTACAGGAATGCATATACTCAGGCACAGGAGGTGCCAGCATAGGAGCCAGAGTAAGAATCCTTCTTCAAAATGACAGTCTAAAAAGTAGCAGTGAAAGGAGGGTGTCCAAGCATGCCCAAAGCTTCCCTCGTGCAGCTACTCGTGCACAAGTCCCATTCATGCTCTGAACTGACAGAGCACAAACTCTCCCTTGTCCAGAGGCTGTTCAGAGACATGGCTGTAACCACACCTGCCCCGGTAACCCCTTCTTCTTCCTGGGAAGGGGAGGCCCAAATCAGACAGCAACTTCAGCTCAGCAACCTCCTTGAACACAGGAATACACTGTCATACACTGCAACCAAAGCCATGAGGGGCTCACAGCAAGGGGGGAAATCTGCTTTAGTCAAATGGAACTTGAGCTGATGACTGAACCTTGAATAGCCCTGCATACCTGTGGTCCACATGAGCAAACAAAGTCACTGAACTTACCCTGGTTAAAATTATACCCAGTTGTAAAAAAAAAACCCAAACAACGCTGATCTGATATGAAATGTCTCTGTGTCTTCCCCAAAGTCTAAATGAATCTTTCACTCAATGCCATCCCTTTCATTTGCCCAGACGAGCCATTACTATGCATGGCATTGAAACACTTGTATTAAAATGCTAACTTTCTTAATTCACAGTTTTTGTTTCTCTGTGCAAGTTTGTATGTAGGCCAGCCTGTAATATTTTTTTCATGCTTAATCAAAGCCTTGTGTGTGAGGACACTGCCACACAATAACTTGGTACTATTCAGCCAAATCAGAACACCCTATGTTCAGCAAACAGAAGTATATGAAACAGATGTCACAAATCTATGACATACATGTCAGAAATATTTCACAAGTGATTTTCATTTCAAATTTTTGATTATCCTTTTTCTCTGGAAAACAATGCTCTTGACCAGATTGGCTTCAACAGCCCAAAGCACACAACTCAGTCTAACGCACACACACACTTCCACAGGAAAGAAAGAATTAGAGCAACTAAGAGTTCAATAGCATTCACTATCAGCTTTTACATTCTGATAAAGAACCCTTGGAAAAGAGCATTTCCGCACATACAGCAGCTCTACAGCACTGCAAAACCTACCTACACCCCTTCTACTCTGAGGAAACTTCACTCCAGTGAAGTCAATGGATGTTTTGTTACCAATTGTTAAGCGATAAAATACCTCCAACAGGCACTGTTCTCTTCCGTGGTTTTTTCGAAACACCCAAGACACACCTTTGTATTTGAAAAGAGGGGGAAGAATTAAAGTTCTCTCACTTCCTCACTCAGAAAATACTCACTGCTTGGATTAGCCACTAAATTAACTTCAGCTGTAGAGAAAATGACTCATTAAACAGAACAATCAAAAATTTCACTGGAGAGAAGGGGAGGAGGTAAGGAGGACTTTAACCTTCCTCTTCTCCTGCCAAATAAATGACACAGTAGTTTGAAAAAATAAGCAGAATGCAGTAACACTTCTTAATAAATAAGGCTTAAAACAGAAAGCTACAGAAAACTGAAGCAAAGGAAAAAACCAAAGCCAAGCTACGGACAACTGTAGTAGCTCTTGGAGCACTTTAATGCTCCAACTGTACCCAAATACATCTGGAAACATTGCACAGAGCAACAGAAAGGCAGAGCTGTCTTTAAGAGGTTACTTCTTAATGTAGATCATACTGTCAGAAGTTCAACAAATAGTTAAAAGGAAGTTTTGTTTTTACAATCACGCATCTGCCGGACAACAGACATCCAGTTTTGTAATACACCACTGGGGAAAAACATGCAAGAGATTTTTTTAATGAAAGAACAAAAATTTTCTTCCACAGACTCATCTGAATTGCTGTGAGACCAGTAGGAAATGTTTTAGGGAAACTGATGTTTCCTTTTATTGCAGTCAGATACTTGCTGAATATTGGAGTCAGTTACTTACTGAATCCTCCTATAATCACTAAATTTGACTGAGAACTGGGGGCAGAAAGGTGGGAACATGCCTATTTCTCATATGACATCTTGAGTAACTATACCAGAAGGTTTGGAAGACAGCTGTCTGAAGCCATCACATATATTTTTCATTTTCACCTGAAAATATTTTCCATATATATATGACCTTATCTAAAGTACAACAGCTAATTTGTCAGTGTGGATTTGGGTTTTGGCAGAAAATGTTTGTTTGAGAAGACAACTAACACAGACAGCTAAACTAGCATGAATACTAAAGCAGCAAGCACAGATTTGCCAGTAAAAGATGTCTTTTCTCAGATACAGACTACTATTTTTTCACCTGAACCAAAACAAGCCATAATTGAGAAGTGGGGTTTTTCCTAACAGCATAAATACACTTATACTGCACTCCCACTTCGAAGTAGCACCTCCAGGGTAAGTGAAGAAGCAAACCCACTTTGATAAACCCTCTCAGATTCTAACCCAGCACACCTGCAAAGGCTCCCTGGGCTGAGGGGGACTGGTGCTGCAGCTGGTCAGGATGACACCTCACTAAAGGCACAGTTTCACAGCAGCCCTGCAGACAATCTCAGACACAGCTCTTGCAGCTGGCAAAGGAGAGCCCAGGCAGAAGCAGCAGTAGTGTAGACTAAGACAACTGTGGTTTCAAGGGCAGTGTAAGGCACTAATCACGTAAGGTGTTCTACTTGAAGATTTGCTGTCTGGAAAAATATAGCAGATGAGGTTTCACAGTTGGTTTTAACCAAACTAGGAGCTAGCTGCTGTCTAGAGAAATGCTTCTGGATTCCCTCCTAAATACATTCCCAAGCGCTCCCCAGGTGATGCCAAAAGCAACTCTCCAGAGGAATACCTGGTCAAGGAGACAGAAACAACAGGGTGGCCTTCCATTACTTTAAGCTGATGGTAAACCTGTGTCCTGCGTTCTGCTTCTGAAGTGCAATGATTGCCCACACTTATTGCAGTAACTCCCTGGCCTTAATTCTGTCAGACATACCTGCATGAACTGAGCGAGTCACAGCAATGGTAAAAGCCACAAGTATCAGCAAAGGATATGCAGAAAAAGCCAGGGAAACAGATTCCAGATAGTGATTTCTATAACTCTTGACTGCATAAAACCAGAGCAAAACCTTTCAAAAAGTTACAGTGACAAGTAGAACCTTCTACAAGAGTGCATCAGTTAAAAAATACAAACAGGTTGCAAAGTCCTTCAAATAACAGGAGTCCTGTAATGCAAAGGCTACGATTACATGTTCTGTAGTCCTCTTTTTTCCTATGCATAAAGCAATCCTGCTAATAGTATTTTGCTTTTACTGGTCCTTCAACCCAAATGCAAATGCTGAAATGTGACCCAAATCCATGATTAACATCACAGGAGTTATTTGATAAAGGAATAAAAAGTTGAGCTTCTCTAAGAAATGTAGAAGTAAACAAGCTTGAATCAAGACAGATCAAACATCTCACCAATCTTCAGGAGAAGTAGTTTTGGAAAAGATGAAATAACCAAGGTAGGAGATAAATTAGACATTGAATTACAGATCATTTTGTAGCCCTTTAGAGCTAACTCATTACTATACCTAATTAAAATTAATGGGGACTCACTATTAATTCAAATAGAACAGTGTAGTAGCAGCTTCCAGCAAAAGAAAGAAAAACTGTTAAAGGGACATATTCTAAACTGAGGCATGCTGCCCTAGTCCCACCAACCTCAAGCAGGCACAGCAATTTACATCAATTGGAGATTTCTCCCCTTCCATGCCAAGGTGAAAAATAATTCATTGCCCATTCATGCAGAAGGATCATTCAAACCTTCCTCCAAAATATGCCTACATAAAACTTACAAACACATTATATGTTAGAGGAATTTTTTTCCTCTAACAATTCTTGGCACATCAACGCTTTCCACTGCTGCAATCCCACAATGTTATCAGCACGAGGCTTCATTCATACCTATGTTTAAAATTTTATAACAGCCTATCAAGCTAAGAGATTATGAATCATTCAAGCCATTAAAGCCCAATTACATCAACTGAAATCTGAGCTTCCCGGCATCATTCCAATTTCTCTTTCTGCTCACTCAGCCCCTGTACCCCTTCCTACACAACTTTCCCTTCTCTAACCTTGTGAAACTTACAGAAGACCCAGGAGCTGGCCAATTTACACAGCATGCCAGTCACTCTTATCCTTCAGTACATTTAACCACCACTTTTCTGTACTTGTGGTTTTGCCCTCTCCTCTCCCCCACCCAACTTCCTATCATTTCATGGATTGTCTGCTCCTGCTCTTCTGGATCAGGCGACATCCTGTAACCAGGTCTCTTCTGTGCTTACACTTCATTTCTGCATGATCATATCAGTTCAAATACATTTAATTATCACGTACATACTGACACTTAGCTTCACGGTGGATTAATTCAAATGAAAGTGATTAATATAATCAAATTTAGATTAGCAAATGAGGAAACTTATTTTTTATGTCCTTAATGGTCATTCTCAAACACCAATAACCACTAAATCATGATGATCTGCAATATAACCGTTTAATTTATCATTTAATATAGTCCCTAGCTAGACAATACTATTAGTGTATATTTATGCAGATTCTTGACATGAAATTAATGACCAACACAGGTCAATATTTAGTAGCTGGTTAAATTTTATATTATGACTTTTCAAGCTCTGTTTGAATGAAAAACAGGATGAAAATTAACAAAATCCCTAAACACATAAGGAAGTTACTTAACAAAATAAATGCTGCATTTAAAGACAATTTTTTCTTTTTTTTAAGCTTCATCTCTCTTTAGTAGGTGAAATTGAGTGAACTTGGCTACTGTGGAATTCAAAATTTCTGATTTTGTAGAGTTCTTCAGGGTTTTTTACTAAAAAACTTAAGAAAGGAAAGCTGTTTTCCTATATTTTCTGTTGATCTCATTTGGTTTCTAACAAACTTCAGGCTACTCCCATTAAAATTAAAAGAAATTTCTCTGGGTATCTACTAAAGCAGCTGCTGTTCTCAAAAACGAGGTTTTAGCACTTCAAACCCCACTCATGTTCACTAGAGCAATCAGTTTATTTCCTCTAAACATTTGGTAGTTACATTGAGTGAAAGTTCTGTCTTAATTTAGGTAGTATATTACAGCATATTTAGTCCTGAATACAGGTTTATTTTTGAGAAAGCAAGACAAAAATTACTTTAACCTGAACCACCCCACTTTCTCAAACTCAGCTTGCCTTCTCCAGGGATGTGCTACCACCACCTCAGGGTCAAAACAGAATTTAAAAGAAATGTAAATATTTGCTCTTTTCCTGGGAAAGCACTACATAGGGAAGAGGGAAAAAGAGGGGATGTGCATATGGGGAATTGCATCAGTATAATTAGAGAGTTTTAGCAAGCTGGTAAATGTCTGTGAAGGCAATCCCTTCACTCTAAAGGGTATTTCCTAATTAAAAATATGCACCCCATTTTTCAGAGCCTTCCTACTGAAGAAACGTCCCACCACTGCCGCCCAATTAGATCAAATTGGGTGGCTGGCTCTTTTTGTTGTATGCATGATAATACAAAGACTCTCCAAGTTCCTGCTCAACAAAGGCTTGTGTGAAACAGGCTTTGAAGACACAATAACATTCCTCTTGCGAGTTTCAAGCCCGGAGGCTAAAAGCACCAAGTAACTATTCATTCTTCCATCTTGAGACACATTCCTAACCTAGTTCAAAGGCCTGAAAAAACATGCCCTAGCTACATGCCTGCACACCTTCAGAAGGGCTTTTCCCTTCTATCAGAGCTTGCTCGAGAAAGAAGTTTCATACAGAAAAGAATTAAATACATTTGAGAGTTTTGTTTCACTTTTAAGAACTCTTAAATTGTTTAAAGGATTCAAGACTGCCTTGCATATGAATTGATCAGCTATGTTAACCCTTTGAAGAGTAAAGTTCACCATTTACATGTTTAAAGTACAATGTTCACACACAGAGCACCCGTTCCTTAACTTCTGTTCCCAAGAAGCAGCTGTGGGAGGAGGGAGTGTGCACAGCAGCTGGAAAAGGACAAGGGATGATTTGGAGCTGTTTGGCTTCCATCACTGCCCTTCTATTTAGTTTCATCTGCCTCTGTTTTGATCTCAAACTGGTAATATAGATGTAAATCACACATGGCTATCCACCCCTATCAGGATATCCAAGGCATTCAAGAACATTATGCATCATGCTCACGAGATGATGACAAAGTCACCAAAATACAAGACTATTTCCAAAATACTGACACTAGAACAAATACTAACTTTCAACAAGAAAAAATATTTACAGTTTTCAACATACAGCTTCCTAAACAAACTAGATTCCTCTTTATACATTTTGTTTTGCTGTTTCTCAAAAATCTGAATGCCATTATGTGTAAAATGAGGAAATATAAACAGTTACTAAAGAACAGGCCAGCCTAACTACAGTTACCACTTACTGGTGTGGAACCAGCACACCAAAACAGTGGAGCAGGCAGATGGGAGTGAAGGTAGCCGAAGTGAGACCCTCCCTTTGCAGTAAGGCAAGCTGGTTACATCTGCCCAAAGCTCCTGCAGGACCCCACCCCAGATGTGCCAGCCAGCCTGCTTTTGGGGATTCCTGAACCCCACACAGTAGACAAAAATTTCCTTTGTTTGCAATAGTTTTCAGTATACTAAGCTAAGGTTTCCTTACCTGTATTTCATTTTATATATGCAATCAAGCAACTAACTGTTTAGTACTCCTGCATTTCCCTTTTTTTTTTTTTAAGAGAAACAAGTATTTTTTATTTTGTGGTTTAGTTGACACTATTAAGAAAAAAAAAATCGACTGTGATCTTCAACACAGAAAAGTGGACCAAATGCTAAAAATACTGTAACATAGCAAAGCATGAAGGGATGGTACAGTGTGCCTGTGCTTTGCAAGCAAATAAGTCAAAAAGAGAAACAGGGTAAATGTAGCAGGTTAAAGAGAGGCAATTTTTTCAATTGTAACAATGCAGTTTCCACCTGTCTAAAATATATTTTTGTCCTCCTGAAAGTTTCAATGAGCCCCTTTCACTTTCCCCAGATGAAAGTGGTTCCATTTTAATTTGCCATCACTGCAAAAAGCTGAGTATTGCTCATTTTTTCCCTTCATGTAGCAATGGTACAGATCTTCAGTCCCACCAAAACGAGGAATGCATTACCTTACTGACATCTAAGAGTTATTTTGAATCCTGTGGCAAGCTGAGCTGTCCTACCTCTTTCAAGGACTGTGCAGCTGAGCTACGTGCTGTTGGTCATTTCCAGGAAATACAACCGTACTATGAAAGGAGAATCTTTGTGGATAAATTCCAAAATAGGAAAAAAAGTAAGATAACATTGTCTTAGCCTCAACTAAGTAAACAACTTGTTAGTTTATGTCCTCATTATTATGTAACATTCTTCTCCATAAATGCCACATTTGCTATTTTGAAGTAACAAATAATTCAGAAATTGTGATCAGGAATGGCAGGAGAGGAATCAGTAATTACGACACCACACATTTTTCTGAGGAAATGAAAATTAATCCCATTTTTCAGAGACCACTCAGCCAACGCCACCATCACTTACCTACAGCACCTGCATGAGTCAGAAGTAGAACAGCCACCATGGTTTCAGCAAAGTACCCAACCTTTATTTCTCTGGGTATCACCACAGAGACCAAGTACTGTGAAAAAGCACATTGTACCATGCAGGCAAGGCTGCAGACTTTACCAGCCCTATGACATGGCAGGCGCAGCAAAGGACATTGTTGCACTTGTACCTTCTCCAGGAAAGAGAAGAGCTTCTGTATTTCTCCTATTTCAGTATCTGTGTGAAGGCTCTAGCATCACAGCTGACAGTGACTCCCAAACACCTTGTCCATCACTTGCACGGGAGCCATCAAACCAAACTGGGAATTACTGGAAGACCATTGTCTCCTTGCTTAGCAATTTTCAAGGTATTTCAGCAAAGTGCCTAACCATCACTTACTTGGACACCAGCACTCCCCTGCAGCACATACAGAAGGCTTCCGAGCTCTGAGTTTGTCTCTGAAGCCAAAATGTCTCCCCTGTCGCACGTTTCCTGCTCTCCAGGGGTTAAAATTCTCTTTTCTAACACAACAATCTTCTCTTCAAAATGAAGGCCAGCTGGCTGAAGATTAATTACCATCCAGTGTTTTAATCTAAAAGATTCCCCCACTGACACACATCAGCTGTCACTCGAGGTGTCTTTGCATCTCTCACACAGCACAAGGCACAGGAAGCTCAGGTCAGACCTGAAACAAGTCACAGCTCCAACCATGGTGTTTCAAGCTCCCCACCTCCCTTCCATTCCTTTGCAGGCACTCACAAATTGACAAACAGAAGATCTCAGCTGAGATGTGCTGTAAGAGGAGAAACAAACTCAATCTTCTACCTCCCATGTCCGCTTCCTGAGGTTCTTTTACTCTCTCAATCAAGACACACAACCCTGGGTACAGCATTTACATGAATGTTACTGGTGATGTACAGACGTGTAGTTATCTTGTGAGGAAGATGATGGGAGGGTTTGTTTTGGTTTGGTTTTAATTCTACAGTTCAGTGAAGTAAGGGCAGAAGGAACCCATCCAATCAGACTGGCTTAGTCTCCTCCACTCCAGCTCCAAGCTCTTTATTCCTTCAGGGAACTGTGCCACTGAAAGAAAACTCCCGTGCACAGAATAGTTAAGCATTTTATTGACTGGCAAATCCAGCTTATGGAGTCCCTATCCTGTAGTTATGTCTTAACAAATATTTGTGCACACTGAAAGCCAGACCGCTGAAACTAGACAGGAACCAAGACAGCTAGGTAATTCCCATCTTTTCTATTCACTCAGATTCTGTATTTCAAAAAAAGCATGTGCCCTAGTGGGTTAAAAATGTCCAGCCTACACAGGCTGGAGGGGATGGGCTGAGACAGAAGAAGAAGAAACACAGTCAATTAAAGCTGTAGATATTCCCAGACTCTACGTTCCTCCATTATATAACATACCATCAGAGAGTTCAAATGTGCAAGTACACTTCAACAGCTCTGCTAGCTGTAAAGTGCACAACATCCTCCTGAAGCGTATCTTATTTGCAAATTTAACAGGTCATTTCTTCCACATTCCCAGCTTCCAAAAAAACAGAATTTTACAACAGTTGACAAAATGTGCACAGGTAAATCTTCTGTGATACACCACGGAACAGTACATTTCACCTTCCAGCTCAGGTGGCTGACACCACATCTTCTAACTAGACTCCCAAAGTATTACAAGCACTTGAACACACACAAATTTCCACTGTCTCATCTACCTGATCAAAAATTACTCTGAAGAAAATACACTGCGCAATTACCCAAGGTTAAATCTCTAATAATAGTCTTCAGAGAACATGACCTAGATATGTCAAACATGATCAGAAAGACATACATCAAGACATCTTTTAGTTAGTTAAGAGTGCCAGGCTTATTTAAATCTCCTTTATCTGTTCACACCTTGGCTTTTGTTAAATTTCCCATCATTTCTGTAAGTGGAGAGTAAAGCTGTTAAACTTGTGAATCTTTCTTTTTTTAAGTTACCAACATCTCTCCTTTACTATCTCTATTTCATGTAGTCAAAATAATAATCGTCACAATCACCATTTATCAAAGGCCCAGAATTATGTAAAAATAGAATAATGCTGTTCACTTTTACAAACAGGTACTCTAACAGATCAGATCATGTACAGATGGCCAAAAGCCAGCTTTTAGCACTCTGACAAGTTGGGAATTCAGACATATTTGTTAGTATTAATACATTTGTGTTGCAGCTCTTACCACAAAATGAAAACCACAAGATCTGCTGTAACAAGCCACAACAGTTTTGTCATTTGAATTTTTCTTTTACAATATATTCTTTAAATTTTAAAAAAAGTAAGAGAATCTATACTTACTAATCCATAGACAAATTATTAAACTAATGAACCTAAATCAAATTTATAACTGTCCAAGTAGAAGAGGGTAAAGAAGAAAATACTACAGTTAAAAAAACCTGTGTGAATATAATTCTCCCTTTATTGCATGTATTTTATAAAATCAATGGTTTTTTAATGTTAAAATTCACTCATTCTTATTTATCTTCTACTTAATTCAGACTTGTACCTGTGGTTTACTGCTGTGGTTGTGATGGGGATACTACAAGACAAAGAATTCAGGAAAGAAGAGCTGGAGGTAAATTCTGCTTGCCTTACTAAGCAAATCACCCTGTTAAGGTCAGCAGAACATCCAAATACTACCAAAAAAAAAAAATAAAATCCAATCACAAGTAAGGAACACATGTGCTTCCTAAGCAGAGTGTCCATCCCTGTAATAAAGATCAAAAGAAAAATACGGGAGTAAAAACACCTTCAGAAAACTGCAGTACCCTGCAAAATGAGCACCTCTACAACAAACTCTTTGTGTATATCCAGGCTCTCCACATTTCTCTACACTCATCCTTTCATATATCACCATCCCAGTTCCCCTCAGATCACAAACACCTTGCAGTGCTCTCTGTCTACATCATCCTGCCATAGTTTCTGTGTCCCCCAAGCAAGTTCTCTCTCATTCCCATCTCCTTCCCATACCACTTTCTACAGGTGCTCCCCAGCCTGTACCTCAAGTTCCCCATTATCTCATGTCAGGAACCCCCAGTCTCTCTCCTAGTCACAGCACAGGTCCCATGAAGAAGCTTTCCCCTCCTTTTTCCTCTCATCTCTTAAGAGTATTTCATAACTCTGTCAATCAAACACAATAATTAGTTTTCATTGAAACTTGGCACAGAGGTTAAACCTAAAATCAAATTAGTTTTGGAAAATAATATATTTCTCTTCCATATCACTGGACACCAAAATTATTTTTTAAAGCTTATATGACTTTATTCACATAATAATCAGTACTGAACAGATTCACTTTCAGAGCTTCAATAAACTGGGAAAAAACCCCACTTTCTTCACAAACAAGCTATTATACAGTCACTTGTTCAAAAGAATATTCAAGTACATTTACTTTCAGTACTTGCACTCATGTATTTATGAAGTCATGAAAATTGTACAGTCCTAATGAATAGAAAAAATTTAGCTATTATAAAGTATTCCTGAAACAATGCAGCATACTGAAGATATTGGTCAAATAACATTCCCACTCCACAGCTGCTTGCTGCATTTTATTTAAGAGCTGTAATTCTCTATTTACAAGTGTTATCTAAAGAAATTTATGATCTCCCTAGAGTTGCTATTAAAAATCAGCATCACCCTCACCCTGTAATGTCGTGTTTCATTTTCAAATTTAAACCACACTCAAAAACCAGTTTAAATATTAACTACATGTGAAAACCATGTGCTAAAGACGTCCAAGTAGTACCTCATAATCATATGAATTTGTTTATAAATCATTCAGTTTCAGTTTTTAAGGCAGGAAAACAAAAGAGAAACACACAAACCCATTAATTATAAGCTTGTGGTCTTGTTAGGAGAACTGCAATATGCAAGTATGTGGAGACACAGGCTCAATTTTGGCAAATAATTAGGTATGGGGAAAAACTGGGGTGTGCATACAGTAAGAAATGCACTGGTTTGTCTACAGTAATACCCACAAAGCATGGAAAAGTTACATAACATGCTGGTATTTCCCTTGGTGCTGACCCAAAACTACACAAACTTCTATTCTTCAGTTCTGGAAACAACATGCCCCTAGAAACTTAATTTAACTGTATAGGTCTTGTTTTGGCACCCTTGTGGGTCTTTTTCAACTCAGGATATCCTATGATTTTATTAACTGTTGTGTTTCTGTTGTTCCACCTTAAGTTTTTAAGCTTGAGAAAAAGAACATAGCTATTGAAAACAATCAAAGAAATAAATTTAAAAAGCAAACAGTGTCCCAACAAAAATAAAACCCAGGTATATAGTACAAGAACGACATGAGCAATTCTCTGTTTACCATCAGGTGTATTTTCCTGAGAACCACACAAAAGTTTAGTTCTACCTTAGAAGTGTTTTGCTTTAAAAGGCGAAAGGTCTAACAACCTTATAGATGCCCTTGTGCTGCATTCCCATTGTACTGTTTTCCATTTTCTTACATCACCAAAAAACCCCAAACCACCCATGCAGTGGGTGAAACAGTCAGCATCAAAGCTCGAGTGAGCCAAGTCACCACTTGCTTATGCTACACATATTCTATTCGGTGTTATTAGCACTTACATTCAGGAGTTCTCAGAGTCATCAACAAAATGGAAATGAAGCTTTGAAGATCAAAGCAAGATACCTGGATTCATTCTACTATCCTACTACAGCATTTCCTGTTTCTCCAGAGCCAACAGCTAATGGTTTCCTTTTTGGAGTATTTTTTGACTATATACTCAGAACACAAGCTATCAACAGCTCATCTTCAAAATCCCTGCTCATTTGAGGAGCCTTCTCACAGCAACCCCAAAAGCAGGATCCACAGCATATCCACAACACCTGCTCACTTGTCTTGGGTTTGTGTGCAAGGTTTTGGCAGCGGGGGGCTACAGGGGTGGTTCCTCCAAGAAGCTGCTGAAAGCTTTCCCCCTGTGTGACAGAGCCAGTGCCAGCCAGCTCCAAGATGGACCTGCTGCTGGCCAAGGCCAAGCCCATCACTGGCAGTGGCAGCACCTCTGGGATAATGTATTTAAGAACAGGAATAAAACCTGCACAGCTGCAGCCAGAGAGAGGAGTGAGGATATCTCAGACCAGCATGGATATAGGAAACTACTCTGCAGAGGAAGTAGCAGCAGAGACAACATGCAATGAACTGGCCAAAACCTCCATTCTCATAACCCTGTGCTGCTGTGGGGAGGAGGTAGAGAAATGGAGAGTAAAGCTAAGCCCAGGAAGAAGGGAGGGGTGAGGGAAAAGTGTTTTAAGACTTAGTTGTTATTTCCTATTATCCTGCTCTGCTAATAAATAAAACTAATGTGCCCAAGCTGAGTCTGTTTTGCCCACGACAGTAACTGATGAGTGATCTCTCCCTGCCCTCATCTCGACTCACGAGCCTTTTGTTGTATTTTTTTCTCCCCTGTCTAGCTGAGGAGGAGAGTGATAGAGTGGCTCTAGTGGGCACCTGGTGTCTAGCCAGGGCCAGCCCACCACATCTGCGCATGCAAAACTCTAAGCAGGAGGAAAACGCCGTAGGGTTACACTGCTCTCTCCCCTCAATTTTTCCAGGTCACGGGCTGGTGTCTCCCAGCACAACTTCTCAACTGCAGCAACGTGGCCTTCCAGCTACAGCATAAAAATCCACTCATCAGAGGACCCAAGCACCAAAGAGTCACCAGCTAGGCTAGACACACATACAACAGTACCCAGTTCTCTAAAGTAGAGGTAAAAGTTTGGGCAGGAGAGCATACAGAACTGCACTGAAACTACAGCACTTCTAAAAGCAAAAAAAGAAGAGAGCCAAGGGAGAGCCAGATGTTTGGAAACAGTCAAGAATATATGACAGGGAAGGTAACGGGATTGGAGAGTATAGAGGAATGCTGTGGGTGAAAAAGAAATGTTTTTAAATTAAATTTGGGAAACAACATGATTATTTCAGCCAGTATCCTTAATATTAGAGAAATAATTACACTTGAAAGAGAGTAAAAATACTTCAGAATCTAATGAACAACTTGGAGGCAGCTGGCAGGGAAGGACAGGGGAGCAGGGAAAAGGACAGTAGTTAGCTAGTTTGCATCAAAGCAGCAACAATCATTTTACCCATTAGGAGATGAACAGCCAACATTTGGGGTCATTGTCTTGTAGACTGCAACAACAGAAAAACCCAGAATGGATAAAACAAGCATTATCCAGATAGTTTTAGCCTTTGGGGTGGGGTGGAAGATTGCTCTATGGAGAAAAAAAAAAAAAAAAACATGTGCAGTCTCTTTGGCATTTCTGAGATTAAAAGTGTAAATAATAACCCATGAAAGAGATGGAGAGCAAAGCAAGAGTACTTAGTGCAGCCTTCCCCAGCCCTTGTTGTGATACCTGCGGCTTCACCTTTCCCTTCCCAGCTCCAGAAGTTTTCTCCTCTCCGCTGTACCTGCAAACACACCAAGTAGCTTTTCCTTCATCTTTCACTTGCTCAGACACCAACAGGAGGAACCACAACCGCCCTGCTCTCAGCTGCAGCCTGAACAGCCTCAGCTGTCAGAAGGAGCACAGGGGAAGCTGGCCAAGAAGGCACAGCCCGCTCTACTGCCCGCTGGGAAAGGCAGGCGAAGCTTTGGGGAACTGGAGCGCTCTTACTGCATGTGAAGTTTTCAGGTGAACGGTTTGACTGAAGGTGCCCAACAACTTTTTCAGGCATGTGCAAGCAGTCCTGTAAATCACTCAGCTCCCGGCAGGTTTTCTTAGGAATGGCATAAGGTACAACCTATATCGAACAATTCTCCTGCCAAACCTAAGTTTTACCTCCAAAGCAAAAAACGTACAAACCCTTGTCAAAAAATAGCTATAAAAATGGTTTAGTATGAACAAAACATTGTTGAGTTTCTTTCCTTAGCACACTCAAGAGATGAGCTAGATGGGCTGAATTTTGCAAGGAAAGTTTCAGTTTATGGCAAGAAATCTAGCCTGGGAAATAGGAGTCCCAAGGGTTAATGCCTGAGAAGGCTACAAGCAACCAACAATGCTTTACAGTGGGAAGGGAGAAGGAACAGCCATGGCTCAAACTCTGCATTGAATTACAACCTGATTCTTCCCTTGCCTCCCAGAAGAAGCTGTGCCTCCTCAATCCAGTCCTAATTTTGGGAAATAAGAACCAACTTCAAACAGCAATTACTCTATTACACACTACTTTTCACAATGCTGCCCTTAAAAACATCTGCATAGTATTTTTCAGCCAGTTCCTGTATCAGGTCTTCCACATCCTAATCTTTCACTGAACGGCATAATCACAGCAGGTAGCTGCCTAACACCACCATAGAGAGCATTGCCACAGCTTTTATGTTAAAGGTGACACACAGTTCGATTAAACAAGTTGTCCACAGCAAAAGGAAAGCGGTGCATTTGGAAAAAAACTTTGAGCAAGCAGTTATGACACTGCTCCCCAGCAGACCTGCTTTCTCATAACCTTCATATATTCATTATTTACCCACACATTGACCAAGGATCTTCTCTCACACTTACTCCCCAATCTCAGCACCGCACAGGTGGGAGGGAACAGTGATGCTCGCAGCTAAGTGACTTAACTGCAGAACATGTTGCATCCTCTGGCAGAAATCCCCTCCTGAAGAATTCACAACAACAACGCTGTCCTAAGCAGATATGGACTCCCGGGGTAGCAAGAGCCATCTGCAAAAAGAGGGCTCTTGCAAGCACATGCCAGAACTGAAAAAAGGTGTGGCTGTGTAAATTTGTGTACATTTGGTCACAAATAATGTATGGTGACAGTCAGCACAGTCCTGTCAGAAAGCCACAAAAATTACCATTTCCTACCAGTTACCACTTGAACCAGACCAGCAATATTTGCACTGATCTTAAGTCCTACCTCGAACTTTCAAATTAACCTGGTATTCATAGGTCATGTAAGACTAACACTTAATATTGCTTTGCTCTAATGGGCAACAGCAGCAAATGCCAAGTAGCAAATGTGAAGAGACTGTTTTGCTTTTGTTCAGGTTATAAGGATGCAAACCATCTAAACATGAAAAATATGTTTCAGGCATCACACCAACACCAGCCCTCAGTGTTCCCTTCAGCGAGGCCAACAGGCGACACAAGTACTGAGATGATGTAAACAGTGGTATGAGATTCACCCCCTAATGTCACAGTAAGTGCTGTGATTGCTGCTGCTCAGGTATGCAGGAAACTGCTAAAACTGAGTGACAAAATGTACTAGATAACTATCTGCCAGTACTTGTCTGCACCAGAACAAAACACTCTTCAGCTTTTATGAAAGGACTTAACACAGGTGCGCTGTACTTTGCGAGCTCCTAACAAGATACATTGTTATGTGCTGCATGAAGTTCCCACTCAACAGAAACATCACACTGCTTCCAACAAGGCACCTACTCATCTTACATGTCTGTAATCAACGTGCAACAACCTGGCAGAAGTTTTTACCGAATTAAAAATTAAAAGCTTCAGGAAGAAACAGAACACACCAGTCAATGCCAAAAACACAGTTCATAGGGCTCATTTCTTGTGCTGTTTGGAACACTGTGGTGAGTGTGGGACAGCCACACAGTATCAACTGAAATACAAGTGATAGATACAATGCTCTAAATGCTTTGAAGTCTGTTTTCAAAATCAAAGCACCTTCCAACAAAACTGAATTAACACTGGTCACAGCCCCGTGAGGAAGATGCCCTTAGCCGTGCACGTGTTAGCACGGTTCACTGCTCTACCCTTGGCCACAAGCGTGATGATTACTGACCAAACCAGGATTACACTGGGAGTTCCCCGTTTCCAGCCCAATACTAGAACTCGCTTCCACACCCCTCTCCCACACACTTTTGAAGCTAATTCTGGAAAGTAAAAAACCGTGGCAACACAGTAAGCACAGTATAGTATCCCGGGCTGAACAGGAGCGTCCAAACCTGCTTTTCAGGCACTCCCCAGCCCGTGCAGATGCCGGCCAGCGGCTGGACACCCGCAGGGATGCTGCGCTCCTGGACGCTTCTCCCACTAAAACATGCTGCAGTAAGGCCAAAAGGCTCAGCGAAACCAACCCAAACCGTGGCTGCCCCGGGGGACGATGCCCCCCGCCCTCGCCAGCGGGAAAGCACCGCTACGAGCAACCTCGACCCCAGCCCGCCCCCCGCGGTCATTCCACTCTCCGAGCGGAGCCGCGCCCCGTCCCGCCCCGTCCCGCCTCACCTTCCCCGGCGGGCGCCCGACTCCTACATCTCCTCCCGCTTCTGGAAGCTGATGCTGGCGTACGCGCTCAGGTCCTCGCCGCAGTGGCCGCTCCCCCGCTGCTGGCCCGGGGGCTTCGGCGGCAGCGGCTGTTTCGCCTCTGCGGGGGCGTGCGGGTGGTGGTGGCGGCGGTGGCCGCAGTCCCTCACCAAGTCCAAGTCGATGTAGTTGAGCCCGTTCTCCAGGGTGGGCGCGGCCCCCGGCTCCCGGCGGGTGGCCGCCTCCCCCGCGCCGGGCCGCAGCCACACGTTCTCGAAGGAGGCCGAGCTGTG
>VXBT01007138.1:330659-455510 GCA_013400235.1 Oriolus oriolus | reverse complement strand
GCGGCCCCGGCGCTGCCAGCGCGGCCGGTCCCCAACAGGGGCCTGGCGGGTGGGGGGGCTCGGCACGGCGCTGCCTCCGCGGCGGGCGAGGCCGGGCCCCAGCAGCACTCCCCCGGGCTGCGCAGCGGGTCCTGTGTCTCCCCGAGTCGCTCTGTGCTGAATTAAACTGAGCGTGCAGCGGGAGCGGCCGTGCCCGGGCTGGACGTGCCGCGCCCGCAACTCTGCCCTGGTCCCCGGGAACAAGTGCGGGAGCGCTGCGGCCGCATCCGCTGCTCAATGCTGCCCTCTGCGGGACAGCGCCCGCTCGCCCGGACGTGTTGCGGGCTGTGACTTCGGGGGGCGGGGTGGGGCTTTGGGGGTGCTTTTGGTTTTCCCTGGTGCCAGTTACGGTGGGTGACCCCGGACTGCCGTGGAGGGCAGCGGGGCTCTAATCGCCCTGCACTGGCACTGCCCTACCCGAGCAGACTGACTGCAGCTGGTCAGAGGTGAAAGCGCCACAGCGGTGCTCTCATCTACTCTTCAGGTTAAAATGAAATACAAAATTACACTCTCGTTTGGATTTGTGTAGGTCCAAAGACGGGATAAGTAAGTCAGAGGCTTTTCTAATGCACCTGCACTAGAAAGTCTGCTGCTGTGCAGATCATGGTCGCACAATTATTTGAGAGGAGCTGTTACCTGAACAGTTGAAACACACCCAGAGAGGACAACAGGCAGCAGCACAAACCACCCTTGCATATTATCCTATAGAAAACACCATAAAGCACAGAACACAGAATTGTTTAAGGGTGTTTACCAAACACAAGATGACAATTTCTAATGGAAGAGCAGAGTCTAGCTGGTAAGGAATGAGAAAAAAAGAATCCATGCTATAATAATAACCTATATCATCACCTCTTTCTTACCTCCACTTCACACCATAGGTCATAATGACAAACCCAGATATTTGTACTGAAAATAGATCTGTTATACATACCTTGAGATAAAGACTAGTACAAACCAAGCGTATTTCTATCCTCGAACAAGTAAGACAGGAAATTGCTCCCCCAGCCCACACCATGGAGCTGTGGGACAGAATTGCAGCCCCTAGGCATATTAAGATCAACTCTTGTGGCTGTCATTAATGACAAGGTCTGTTTTGTGAGAAGAGGGCACCATCCCCATACATCCATGGCTAAAAGGATAGCTCCTAAACCTCCTCTCCCTGTCCCTTCACAAGCGTGGGAATGCACAGAATATATCTGCTACTTTTTAAATTAAACAATTTGCACATAATAGGTAAGGTTATTGATATTAAATAGTAACTTTTATTTGCTCTGTCCCATTCTTTCTCTTGGCAGGTGTTACACTGGTATGCACATGTAAATGGAATCATCTCTTGATGGAGAATAACCACCATCTGATTGGAATTGTGTTGCACCAGGGAGCATCGATTTGAGGGTAAAAGCAGGAGACAGTCCTATAATCATAGAATTTCTTGAGTTGGAAGATATTCATAGGGATGATCAAGGCCAAATCTCTGCTCCTCACAGGACTACCAAAAACTAAACCATGTGACAAAGGGCATTGTCCAAACACTCCTTGAACTCTGACAGACTTGGTGTCCTGACCACTTCCCTGAGGTGCCTGTTCCAGTGACTGACCACCCTGACAGTGAAGAACCTCTTCCTAACGTCCAATCAATTTCCCTTAACAGTTTCATTCAGTTCATACCATGTCCTAGCCACAGCTTGTGGGCAAACAGTATATTTAAATGTGCTCCATTCAGCTTGGGAACATTCTCTTCAATAATAGATGATTTTGCAGATAAAATAAAATCTGGTTGTTCTTATCTGGTTATCAAGGGGATTCAGTAAATGTCTCAGAAGTGTTTTCAAACTTTATATATAGATTCACGTCCTTTGCCCAGCAGAAATTACAGGCAATAACACACTTCCAGCATATTTTGAAAACTATTTTTTAAAGTTAGTTTGCATCATGCCAGACCACATCTTGGAATTGTTTTCTTGCTCTTTGAGTTCCAAAGTTCTGAAGTACTGTGCTTCTCTGTGAGGTACATAAATTTGCACGCCAGCACACCAAAGAGAAGAATATGCCCTTACTTTTTCTATTTAAACACTCCCCCTGCCTTGACCATGAGTGACTGAGAATTCAGACTTTGTAACTAATTGCAAAGGGGTTCAAACCAAGACATTTAATTCCATGTATAAATACCTATAGCTGTCACACTACATCCCTGTCTCTCTATACAAGAAATTCAGCTTCAATATACAAGAACAAAATCGAGGTTGCTTTTTTAGCACCCAAATCCTACATTTCATACAACCAAGTTTCTGCAGTACCCTTTGACCATCCCCCTATTCTGATCACACACCTCAGAATATATAAAAATATATATATATCCATATATATCCATATCCATTCTCTTGGAGACAACATGATTATTTGATATAGAGAAGGGAAAGGAGTACAATAGAACAGATAAGGATCAAAGTTCCTAACTTTTATCTGCCTACTAAGTGGTTGAAAGAGTAATTTAGCACAGGGTAATCTCATGAGGCATAAAGTGCTTGAGACAATTAGTTCTCACAGTGTCTCTACTGAACCTGGCAGAGCAGATCAGTAAGGGCTGAGAAATAATCAAAACTTGTGTTTTGGAAATGCTCTGTTGGTGAAATGGCATCCCAGGAAGCCAACTGCAAGGATACAAAAGTAACTGAAGAGGTAGTGCTACTCTAAATTACAATGAAGGCTGGTTTCTCTTGAAGCCACCTTTACCTGGTCAGATACAGATTCTCAGCCAACTGCAAAAATGAGTGAAAGTAGAAGATAAGACTCAACATGCACTTTTGATACAAGGAAAAAGAACACTGCTCATTTATCTTTTCAGATGACTGTCATAGGCTGTTGTTTGGGGTTTTTTTGCCTCTGCCATCAACTGCTTTTATGGCTCTTTTTTCCGAACCTTTCTCTCCTCAGACTCATCTTTGCACACTTTGCTCACTTTCCTATGTATCTGACTGTTCTGTTAAAAGGGTGTTAGACTTGTTATTGCAATCTTCTAGAATTTTAGGGTCCACTAAAAAAGCCTCTCTCACAAGGATGCAAACCAAAAGGAACATTCCCCAAAGGTGAAGTTTTGTCACTGTAAGTCTCTAAGAAAAGCAGAATGACCCTTGTTAACCAGCTTCATCCATTCACCTTCCAGACACAACTAACCTACAAGTTCCTCCCTCTAACCCCCACTCCCAGTTGCTCCTAAAATGCTTGATCTCATTTTCCACACCCAACTCTTCAGTGAAAACCAAACAACTCTATTTCTAAGCAGAATNTTATTAGGAGAAAACAATGGGGGGGGGGGGGGAAAAAAAAGACAGGTCAGGAAATCAAAACTTCCTGAACATGATTTTGTTTCATTTCCTACTGTGTAGGAATCAAGTTGTCCAGGAGCAGGAAGAATGGGCTGCTCTGCCAGGGAAGGGGAGCCAGGTACCATGGGGCAGTGACCTCCCCAGTTGCAGCCCACTCCTATTGCACCCAAATAAGGTGAGCAGAGAACACTAGTGCTTTTCTGATGCAAAATTTCTCTTACATATAAATAGGATTTCCTATATTTCAGTTTGTGGCCATTGCCTTTCATCCTGACACTGGGCACTATAGAGAAGAGCCCAGTTCTTTGTCCATCACACCAACACAAGGATGCTCTGAGCCTCATCCCAGGGTAGAGTTGATTGCATATTTTATTTATTTTAAGCTCATTTGTAGTATTTACTTTTCTACAATCAACAGTAAGAATGAAATTTGCATAACGCCTCCTCCAAAAATAGTGTGGCTGTCTCTAAACTAGTGAAATCATTCCTTAAGTAAACAAGGTGTTTAATTTCTCTGTTAAAGGAATAGTAGTAATATCATGATTACATATTTTGTATCACTGACTTCTACTGTCATCTCTTTGAGGCAAAGCAAGAACACATATGGAATGACTAATTAGAATCTTCAAGTGTATTATATTAAATTGTTATGTCGACAGCTGCATCCCACTGTATTACAATAATGAGGACTAGAAAAGTTCAAGGCATCTTTTCTATACTTCACTTATTAGGAATTTTTCTATCATGTATTCTCCAGTTCATGTGTAAAACACTGTTACTCCTAACAGCATTTAGTGCACATTAATTATATGAAATATTTAAGTTATGTTCTAGTGAACAAAATTAATTAATACAGATTATATTTTTTTGCACATTTTACTACCTCCCTATATAGCTTCATGTGTCTCTGTTTACAGAAGCCAGAAAAGATAAAACATCATTTCTATGCATTCCATTGGGGAATATGGATACCCCAACTGAAGTATCACTAAACTAACAGGAAGCTCAGTAAGACATTGGGATAATTCCCAGACTACACTGATCAGCCTTCAGCTCTGCCTCTATTATCTTTATATTTCCATGCTGTAATGTGTTCAAAAACTGTAGTGATGCTTCACAGATTTTTTTTTTGTGCTTTAATTCTGTCTCCTTCACCACAGACAAAATTGCCTGGAGCATGAATTTCAAAGGGCAAGTTACAGAATCTTTTATCTAATTTATAATAAGTTTTGTCTGTGCATGGCTTAGAGCAATGGTCTCAAGCAGTTTCTGGCTGAGCAAGGGAGTTTCAAAGGTCCACAGGGGTTCAGTTTGGGCTTTTTGCCACTGTGGCAAAGCCCACAGAGGTATGAAAATTAAAGCCAAATATAAGGTTTTACCCATGGTTACTTGGTGACAGCAGCAGTCTCGGTCTTGCTCAGTCAGCTTTATTTCATCTTTGAGGTGTCAGTGTTTAACCCTGAATGATAGATAAAGCAGAAGGTAAAGTGCCTGCTGCTGCCCACAGTGCCATTTAACAGCTACAGAGGAAAAGGAAGAAACACGTTAATCCCTACAGGATCCCATGGGGGAGATCCTTCTCAGGCAACAATCAGCTCCCTTTTCCCTTGCTTTGCTGCAGAAGAGTGAAGGGAGCCAGGCTGTGCTGAGCCCCCTGCTCCATCTGCGTGCCATCGAGGTGGGTTACCCGGGCTCCGGGCTCCCATGGCAGAAGCACGCAGAAAGGGCATGGCCTGGAGTCAGAGCCCTTGCCCTGGGCCACCGGGACACTGCTGTCACCAGCTGCCTTTGCTGCTGGCCTTGCACTCAGTCTGGCCTCAGGGCTGGTTACTTCTAAGCAGGATGTGCTGCAGGTGTTTGGACATGACTGATCCCTCAGTTGTGTTTGTTAGGAATAGGAGACTGAAAAATGGGATAAGAGAGCAAAAGAGTAAGCAACGGTTTCTAGAGAAAAAGGAATATTACTCTGGTTTTCTTCAAAGAGTTTAGCAGTGGAGCTTATCTAAAGACCCGACTTATGTCCAGTGATAGTGGGCAAAATTTATTGATTTTTATCAACCTGAGAAGACATGGACTCATTTCACAGGCTCCAGCTGTGACTGAGAATTCCTTGAGCTTTCTCTTGTGTGATATGATCAAGCTTAATCATGGCCTGCTGATTGTAAATGGAACATACTTTCTTGGTCTCTGCTCTTTCAAAGAATTACTGAAGGTTCAAAGAGTTGCAGAAAAGCCTCCTTGCACTATGTGATTCTGGGCAATAAAATAGTGAGATTAAATGCATGCAGGAAAAGCAATTCTGACTTTACATATTTAGTGATGTGCTCCAAGTTAGTTACAGCTACTTTTGGAGATGGTCTTGGAATTGTAGGAGTTAGCTCTTTGAAAACATCAGTTCAACACTTTTGCAGTCAAAAAGCAAGTAGAAGATTAGAAATTATCATGTAAAGGAGAGAAAACAAAATAGAGAACGTTGTTTTTTTTTTAACACGTGCACCCTATTGTACATCTTGTCCTTGCCTACTGTGGAAAAAATTCTACTTTCTGGTCTTGAAAACAATAATAAAGAATTGGAAAAAGATAACAGTAAATGATCAAAGCGCAAACAGCTAGCAGGCTGAGATTTTTCAGACTGGATAGAGAGTGTCTGAGAAGAGATGTGACAGATACCTAGAAATATCATTACTGGCATGGAGAAGGTGAAAAGGATTGATCATTGCAATACAAAAGATAAAAAACATCCACTAAAACTAGAAGGTTCAAAACAAATATGAAGTTACTTCTTTAATGTCAATGAACCTGTGAAATCATTGCCACAGGATGCTGTGACTTGAAAAATCAGTGGACAAGTACTCAGGAAAGTCTGTCCATGCAATAGAGAGACACCACAGCCAGCTCCAGGACTGCAGGAGGTACGGAAGCTGGGAGTATGGGCAGGGAAGTGCAACTGTTTATGAATCTTATTCCTGTACATGTCTTTGTCACCAAGGAACACCCAGATGGATCTTGGTGTGATGCAGCACACATGCTTATGCTTTTAAGATTGATTTCACTTGGTCCTGTAAGAGTTCTTTGATAGCTCTTCACACTTTCTATGTTTGAATCCATAGCCTGGATATCCTATTTAAGAAACACACAGGGTTCTACACAGCAATGTTAATTCTGCATTATTTAAACAGGAACATTTAGGCACCTGCCAAATATCCTATTCAGTTACTGCAGTAAGAAATCAAATTATTTTTTTAAAAAAGTTATTGGACAGGGAATGATTCAATGACTTGTTTAGAATCCCACACCTCTCCTAAACCATACTATCTTAACAGTTTCTGGGACAAGACCCAGAGAATATCCACATGCTTGTGTGTGATGCAAGCAGCACTGGATAGTAATTTCACTATTTATACACTGGTTTTCATTACACCTTTCATGCAAAATGCCTTTGCATATTGGAATAAATCTCCCAGGAAGGGTAATTGGGACACTTTCTATAGCAAAGGACTTTTCTGGGATGGTCTAAACTGGACTCATCTTAACTGGAATCACCTTAACTGGAAGTAGTTGTTACCAGTCTTCCTCTGTTATCACTTCCTTTTTGCAGATTTCTGCTGAACACTTTTAACCACTCCCCATCCCCATGAGGAGGCCTTACATCAGGGATGAAGATGTGTGAGAAAATACGCAGGGACAAGTTCCCATCCAAAGCCTGTTTTCCCTTGATTTCTACATGCACCTGCAGCTGATTCAAGTGCAGGTCATCAGATGCAAGTTTTCAGCGAGCCCCCTTAAGTTTTAAATATAAAAACACAGCATAAGCATGCTTATGCATGTTAATTACTGTGCTTTATGTTTTAGTTCTCCTCAGTTGCCAGAAGGTTTTATCTGCATTTGGGGAGGATTTGCAGGGTGGATGGCAGGGGTATGCGTATAAAATACTAAAAATATTTACTTTCATATATGACCACTGATGAGTAAACATGCCTGTAAGTTCATACATTTTGTCATGCAAAGGAAAGCACTGAAAGAATTTAAAACCCATTTTCACATTATTCAATTTTCTTCATACTTTCAGGACTCAACATTTTCTTGACTCATGTCAGACAAAAAGCAAATTTAGCAAATCTTAGATACAATACGATCAATTGTTTTGAGTTCTGTCTGCATGAAAGAGCAACCCAAACTACATTTCTTTTTTAAACATTATTCAAATTTTTCCTTTTCTAGCCTGTTCTGAATAGTCTAGTCAAAATCCATTAATTTCTCTCAACTTCTACCTCTACTTACTGCAGGTTTGCTATTTAAAATGAAAGGCACCCTATGCATTTAAAATGTTACCACAGTAATTACCACTCAAACAATACATGCCAAATTAGAACAGTCATTTTTAGGGACATCACTGAAGAAACTGTTTCCAGACTAATGGAAGTTAATAACTGCTACTTACCTGGAACATCATTACTATTATTGCTTAAATAAGATCACATTTAATTAGCAAGTCATGAGCAAGAATATTCTTTAAAATGCCTGATCCTGTCTCCTGCAAATATTTTATAGACTCAGTTGAAGGTGCAAACCAGCAGAAGGAGTGAGGTCCTGCGTGGACTATGGATGCTTCCCATCAGTCCTGGCAAACACTTCAGACGTGTGGGCACCTCAAATGACAGCAGTCACTCAGAACTGGCACCTGCCCCCTAACATTTAAACATCTTGGTCACTCCAAAGAGCTGGTTAGAAAACACTGATTTCTCAGGTTAGAAATACTAATGTGATCCAAGGGACAGAATAACTGATTGTGTATTAAGCAATGGCGTTCAGGGTTTTGAAGATCAGGAAGGCCAAACAATGTGGATTATATTTCCATAAACATATGCATCAATGGGGCTGAAATCAGTGGGGATCTGCTCTGTTCAATGGAAGATTTAGTAATGGTAATAGCAATTTCAAAAACAAAAACAAATGAGGAAGAAAACACCACATGAAGAAAACTTAAGCTTTTCTGCCTTCTAAAAAATTATGTCTATTTTTAATATGTCATATGGCTTAGAATTGAGCAAGACACCAGTCCCAGAAAACCAGCGGCTTTGCCCTGTAAGCTAAAATTTGGTTATGGGTTTTTTAGTTTGGTTTTTTTTTCAGTTATTGTAGAATTGTACATAGATTAAATTACTGAAATACTCAGAGTTTGGTTTATTATATGCCTAATATGTGCCAGGCTCAAAAACAGACTGTGATAAAATAATGGGGTTTGGTTTTCATCTTCTTTCCTCCATCTGATGTGGTTTGAATTAGAAATTACTTTAGGACTATCATAAAAAAGGTCCAATTTTGTCTTTTAGGAGCAAAGCAAACAACTTGAATGTAAGCAACTAAAAGCTGTTTACCAAACCAGTATGTGTGTTTATCCCTAAATAAATCTGTCACAGGGCTGTTACATAATTTGTTTCTAGTGAGTACTTTGAAAAATTGCTATTTAACAGATACTGGAACTTCCTTCCAAAAATTGTCTTTTGAGATTTTTGTGAACTTAACAGAGAAATATAGCCTTTCTGAATATGAGAAATAAGGAGATAGGAAACTGTCTGCCATCCCAGTGCAATGTTGATCTGGCCATAAAACAGTTATTCAGCTCATTTTTTGTTTTGTTTGGGGTTTTTTTGTTGTTTGTAATACCAGTTTAAACTCTGTTTCATTAGTAATCTGAGGAGATCCAAGTTACTGTTAATTCCAGGTCCAAGGTATACTGTTCCTCTTTACGGTGAAAATATTCCTGCAGAAAGAGTATATTTAGAAAGAAAAGGAAATACTAATTAATGCACATATGTTTATATAGAAACACTGTATTAGTTGAATTAAGGAAAATCTCATTGAGTAGAATGAGACAAAAGCCGTTAACTGAGAACAAACATTAGAAAACAAACATTCACCCAGGAGCTGAATTTTTTAAATTCTGATAGCTCCTTTAGAAGACACAGACCATGTCATGTCCAATTGACAGAGCATCTGAAGTTACATAACAGGGATAAAGGGGCTCTACTCTTTCTGTCTGGGAGTTCTCAGGCTCTCCTGCTCCTCAGCCAGGATCTGTACTCACCCCAAGATCTGCATCTTTACACACCCTACAGCTACAATTAAAAAAAAAAATCTGACTAGCTGTTAGCATTGTCAACTGTAGCCACTTCTCGCAAAAATTAAGCCAAATTATGGAAACTACATGACATCCGGTCTCCTTCATGTCTATGCTAATATTAGAAAAAACTATTTGCTGTTCCAATACTGCACACAGCATGACACAGGTAATAGAAACAGAGCAGGATTTCCAACTCTTTCAGACTGCTCCTATAACTTGAAACTTAGAAAAATGATCTGCCAATTTCATTTTCTTAAACTAGCATTTTTTGTCAATTTCAGATACCAAAAGCCAGACTTTTAAAGAAGTGCAGGTACCTAATTCTCTTCAATTTCAAAGAGAACAAAGAAAGTTTGTTTCAAGAAAGGTTGCCCATGAAAATACTAAAAAGTCATTTGTAATGCCAATATTAATTAATGAAATAAATTTATTTTGCTATTTACTCACATGCTGTTACACACAAGTATTAATGATATTCATACATCTGAGTTAAATGCAACATATCACTTGAGTTACTGCTATCAAGTGATTTTCTAGTGCTGACAATTATTTTGTATCCACTTGGCATGCATAGAGCTACAGCAGCTCCAGCCATTTCCCAGTCTCTGCTGACAAACAGGAGAAGGTCTCCACACCTATTGTTCACTGCTGGTTTTCCCAACCACTTTAATGCATTAATTCTTGAGGATGTTTTAGCTGATTTACATAAATACATCCTCCCCTCCCATTATGTTATTACATGCATTAGATTGTTTTTTACAAAGCATTACTGGGGATTATTTGCAGCCAGCAGATTCAGAGAATGCTGTCCTTGCCATACAGTCCAGAAAAACAGAGTTGACAGGCACCCTGTTTCCATGGTGCTGCTATACAGACTGACTTGCTGGTGTTTACACTCAACATACAGCAAGCAGCTGTTTTTACCCAAGCCATGAGCCCAGCTATGGAGAGGAGGGTCTCACAGTGGGTAACATCTGCATTTGTGTTTTCTGATATAGACTGGAAGAAAACATTTATCAATTGATGGATTTAGGTAGACTGAAAGGAGGCAGTAAAGCCCAACTGGAAAATCTGGGAAAATCAGGATGGTTATTAAAGGGGAGAGAGGAAGTGGTAAAATAGATTGCTTATATTTGTTTGATTTTCAGGGTTTCACTTCATGCAACTGCAGTGTGATTAGGAGGTGTGCTGCTCAGCCCAGTGCACACACTGGCAGGGCCATACACTTGACTTGACATCCTGTATTTGCAGAAAGAGCTAAAGGCCCAAAACTCAAGGGCTGAGTTGCAGAACACAAAGCTGAGTTTTCCTCATTCTATAGAAGTTTTTACACATGAAGCTGCAGGAATCCTATCTTTGTTCTTTTCTTTGAGGGCTTAGTTCAAGAAGCAGATTTCAAGTAGTAGATTTGGAGTAGTTTCACTTATTTTCACACCCAAGATTTCCCTAGGTTTGCAACAGTTAGATTTATCTAGATGTTTGGATCACTTCTCTATTTTTTTCTGTATTTAATACACTTCTGTAATATTATTTTCATGTTACAAGTACAAAACTAGTGTAAATACCGTGAAGTAAAAAATTAGGCTTTATTTGGTATGTTTTGCACCCTTGCATTTCCGTGTTGTTACTGTCAGCATCCAGAGACTGCTTCCAGACACCCCTTCTTGTGTCCATTTGCAGTTCTTCTGCCTCTCAGCGAAATCTTTAAGGATCACACAACTTTCCAATTTTAATATTTTCACCAAAAAGAAAATGTGAACATGCTACTAAGCATATTCCAGTTCCTACAGATTGCTACAATTGCCTTACTTATCCCCCTTTCATAGGATTAAACTATAAATACGAATATAGTTACTAGAATGATTTGTCTGGTTTTTCTGCTATTTCTAAAAATAGCACCCAGGAGACAGGAACAAATGAATTTGGAATTTCATGCAGGGACAGGATACCTCTTGGGCTTTTTAAGCCTTTAAAAATTATTTAGCAGTGATGACAGATGCAAGACTGACATTTCAATACAATGAAAACCTCAATTTATCCGTGCTATCAGCAAGGCTCCAGTTATTGCACGATTCTATAGCTATGCAGTTTGTTACTGAATTAAATCCTTCCTATAGCATAGTGATTAATAATCCCTGCTTTTGTTGTTTAAAACAGATGTTTCAGGCCACAGAATGACAAAGATCAACTTAAATACATGAACAGAGTATAAATGTCTTCCTGAGTCTGCAGAACAACCTGAAAAAATTAAATGGAGAGGTCTGCTTCCCCCTAATCACCTGAAAGGGTTGTCACGTCTGGAATGGAAAGATAAGTTACAACATTGCCCTCAGTAATTATTTCTAGATGGAGAATTCCAGCAGAAGCATCCAGCTTTTGTTCATAACCTCCAGTCCAAAGCTGGCCATGCAGTAGAAAAAAGTAATAAAAAATAGTATCTCAGAGGAATTCACTCTCATTATGAAACAGTTGCATATTTAACTAACTTCAAATGTCTTAACATTAATTAAGCTACTGTAGAATGCCCAGTTTCTTCTGGTACATTAGAGTTCTGTTGCAAATTTGGTGCAAAACATGGGTCCAGTTTGCAAAATGACATTAGTGTCCTAAACACACGTGCACTAAGGTCCTGCAGGTGGGTGCTACAGCAGAGCACAACATCATGCCCCAGCCACAGTCCTGGTCTGGGTTTGGCAGGAATCCCCCTCACGGCCTTTTAGTGGCAAAGGGAACTCTGAAACCAAGGCATGAAAAGATACGTCATGTCCTCCTTCTCAGCTGAGCCTGCTGACTGATACTGGCATCAGTCACTTCAGAAAGAGAATAAACCATCAGTTACTTTTTGGTGTATTTTTCATGGGGATTACAGCTGATAGAATGCAATGTCTCCCCCTTCTATCCAGCTGGAGATTCCACACAATGCTTCTTGTCCCAGCAGAGTAGTGACACAACATGGATGCCTTTCCCATGGTTTATAAATCCTGTATTTTATATCCATGACCTTTGCACATCATGCCTCAAAGAGAAAGCACAGCCTATATAAAATAAGTTTATACTTTGAAGACTTAAGACTTGCAAGTGAAATATATCTGTTTAGAGGTGCAAAGTCTTCACCAAAAAGTAGAGGCTTCTCAGGGAACTGGAAGTTGCCTCTGTGGAAGGCAGCATTAAAGAGCCATTTTCCTTTAATCTGTGATGACAAACACTTCCTCAACAGCTGCATTCCTCCGAAATGAAGTGACGAAATTCCTGGGTGAAACTCCCGTGCCAAGACAAAAATCACCCAACCCTACTGGTTTGAAACTCCTCCTACAGATGAAATAAGGACCACAAATGCAGGTATGTGCTAAAGTAATTCAACTGTGCTTTCCCACAGCAACAGTTAATAGGAATAAAGGACAGAATACAAAAGTAAGAGTGAAATAGGAGCTAAGAAATTCAGGAAATAGAGTCTAAAAACAGGCATGGGAAAAGTCTGGCCCGTACATGTGCCTCCCCTTGCCTTCTGAACAGGAGAGATCAGACCATTGAGTTCTGCAGTTTCAGTATCTGAGAACTGGGGTATTATGCCAATAGCTGTGATGACAACATTTTACCTGGATTTCCAGGTCAGTAAGGATGCCATCAAGGTCATCCACTGTAGGAACACACAATTCCCACTGAAATACCTCACTGGAAGGTCAGATATTATTCAAAGAAACACGTCGTCTCCCTTGCATACACGCCTTATTCAGGATGTGAGCTGCAGAGTGAGGACTGCAAAGGGCATGAGCCCACTGGCCAGCTCCTGGCTAAATCCTTTCCCACAGCTGCATGAAAGGTAAGTAGTTTCAGGGGAATCAGCAATGAGTTTACTGGTGCAATATTCAGTAAATGTCGTCTCTAGTGCACAGTGTGAGAGACAGATCTGTCGCCATTGACCTTAATACTACCGATTACTGTGTGGTTTGTTGAGTAAGCACTGTGTAAGTGAGCAAGTCAGAAGCACAGCCCCTGAATAAAGATAACATTACATCAATATAGTGTTATTTTAAGCTTATATTAGCAACCCAAAAGTATTTGTTAAACTAGCAGGAACTGCGCCATGGGAAGCCCTCTTTCACTCCGGTTCTAATGCAAAAATACCCTGCAGAATAATCTCACGAGCTAAGACTGCAGAATCAAATAAAAGCAACATGGAACAGTTTAGGGTTTGCATACACATTTTTAACCTTGTCATTCCCAGACCTTAATGTTTTTTAGGGTTTTTTTTTTTAGATATTTTAGCTCTTAAAAAAATTCTGACTGTGTTTAGTTTTAGTCCACTAACACCTATACCTTTGCTAGAACTACTGTCTCTTAAGAAAGTATCCTCTGCAAAGCCAAAAATTTTACACTGGTGCAGAAGCAGGTAACTTTCATAACAGTGCTGAATTAAATGGTTTTAAGTAATTTTGCAAGAAGAAAAAAGATGTGGCAGGTTACTATTCCCAGTTTTAATTTGTATACACAAAACTAATGATCCAACATGACCTAAATGGGGAGTGCCACTTTCTGTTCACTGAAAATGCAAATGGTTAAGGACCTTGAAAAGTGGCACTCCTTGCAGAGGTCACCTCGCTGCTCTGTTATCAAAGCTTGCATAATGAAGTGGATGACACAGCTATTAACTTGCATATGGGCTTGTATATGTCAAAGCAGACCAGCTTAATCTAAAGGTGAATTCAATAATGTTATGCTGAATTGCAGTACAAAAAAAGCCTGCAAAAGCCTGTGATTAAGGGTCAGCACATCTGGCTTCTGATTTGATGTCAGCTGCTAACCCTTCTTTGACCTCATCCCCTGCAGATTTTCTAACTGCCTATTACTAAGGGTATTTTACAATGTCATCTTGCTGACTCTCACTGTGCACTGAGAAATACCATGTATCTTCACCTTTGCTAAGTTAATTTCCAAACCTCTTCAGTACACCTGGAAAACTAATATTTAATTTCCTAAACCTGCAGTAAATTGTCATCTCACATTGGGAGACAGTGAATGAAAACTGTAGGAAAGCTTATTTTTCCTTCCAAAATAACCATTCTCTCCATTAGCCAGTGTGATCTCTCAAATTTGCATGCTTTTCATAACAGCATTGGTGACAAAAAATTATTCATCCTTAGTGTAGCTGTGTGAAACAAACAGCAGAAAAAACTTGCTTACACTATATAGGAAATCATTCACACCACATGAGATTTCCTACTTTACTGACTTTTATTGTTCTTCCATTTATTCATTTCCCTGTATTTGGCAGGTTGGTGTCCCATTTCTGTTGTTGATAAGCTGAGGCTTGTTTATGCTTTTGAGCAGGGCAGTCCAATTCTGCCAAAAAATAAGGACAAAGCCTGTTGAGAGGCTGCATTCTTCTGCATAAAAAAAGAAAAACCTCTCTCAACTTGGCTTTCCATTTGCATCAGAAAACAATCTGTTCATTAGAAACAGTTCATAATCTTAAATGTTTTTCTAAGCTCCACACCAACTGATTCTCGTTACAAAACAAACAAAAATTACAATTTACAAAAGCCAAAGGTAGATAATTACAGCAGAACACCCCTGTATTAGATCATTTCCAAGTACACAAAAGGAAGGAAATGAATGGTTTGTGAACACCCATATGCAACAGCAGACATTTCTCAGTGAGAATAAATGAAAAGTTTTTCAGTACAATGAACGCCCCAAGGCACCACAAGAATTTGCTTCACAGGAGTAAAAAAGATACATGAATTTGATACCTAAATATTTTAGGAACACCATCAGAACACACCTTGCAATTATTTGCACTCAATTTTGAGAAGAATGTGCTATAGGCAGACATACAAGAAAAAAGAATTCCACTATTTCAAATAATACACTAGCATTCATACATTTTTTTTAATCTATTCAGATTTGTAAAAGCCTCAAAAAAAGAAGCTATCCAATACTTAAGTTAGTACATGCATCAAGATACATAACATAAAAGAGATTTCCTTTAGAATTTTACCAGTGATCAGCATTTCTCACTTATTTTACCCTTTCCACCACATTTAGGGAAAATGGGGCTTAATTATGGAAGCTAGCAGCTGTTGTAGCTCCATAATGCATATAAATAAAACACCAAAAGACTGCAGGGTCCCCTTTTGGGGTTACTATTTTAATGAAGCAGTATCACAGTTCTAGCTCGTTCCACCCTTTCCACAGTGCATATCAGCAGTAAATCTCATCGAATGCATGCTGCATCACTGAATTAAAGACAGAACCTACTGGGATGGAGCTGAAACCAATGTGAATTTAGAGCTATACCACACATAGCAGGAGCCGCAAGTCTTGAGCAGGGACTGGGCTCATTGCCCACATCATGGCCTTATCAAAGTATCAAGCAAACAATAAACATAAAAAATAAAGTTCAATAACTTTGTTATCGGTATAACTAAACACAGCTTTCCTAAACATATCAGGTCTATGCCTGCAAAGCCTTATAGTCACTTTTTCCTTTATTCCTCTCAGCCAAAAAGCAAACCTTCATTATCACTTAGAGTCCACCTGGTTCTCCAAACAGCAATTACACCACCTGTGCTGCCATTCCACACTACAGCAAATTTAGTCCCACGTCCCTGTCGTTTCTGCTAGGCTGTAGCTGCCACCCAGTCTATCTGCCTCTCATTAGCAAAGCAGATCCTGGTAATAAGCAAAAGGACTCCTCATACATGGCAAAGAGACAGTGAAGACATTTGATGGATGTCACACTGCCACTGACTCCTATGCCCATCACAGCAATGCAAGCCTTCCATGAGCACCAGTAACTGTGCATGCACAGAACACACATTTCCCTTGCTTCCTGAGCAGGCTGGGGTTGGCACATACAGCAGTCTCATTCTGTTTGTGTGAAAGTTTCATATTTTTCCCCATTATGAGTCCCCACAGCCCAGATTGATAGTAGACCCAGCTGCCTTTATAATTACATTTTAATGACTTAGGATGGTTGTTTGCATTTTGGCAACTTGTTTAATAGTGATGACATTTAAATTGTCACAACTAGGCTTCAAAGTTATCAATTTATTAGATGATCAGGAAACTTCACACCTATGGCGGTGAGGTTTTTTGGCTGCAAAATCAGTAATCCATCAGTACACTGATTTATATAATGAGGGTTATTTCATAGGGATATACTTTAGTTAATTCAGCCCTGAAAGGGATGTACTTGCATGAATTAAAAAGGTTCTATTTACTTATTTATTACTTTAGATTGACAGATACTCTAAAAACACACATATTGTGTTTTGTCTTGTTGCTTTTTCATTTCAGTACATTAACTTTTTGTGCACATATCCATTTATTTCTTCTCCTTCTGCAAATGAACCTGGGATTTGCAGAATCACATATGATTCCTTCAGAGAAACACTTCTCAGACACAGCAACAGAAGCACTCAAATATTGCAGAGTTTATATTCTCTGTAGATGTTTTTTTTGCTAAGTATTTCAACATCCATCCCCCAATGGTGCATCAAAACAGTTGTCCAACTCCTTATAGGTGTAGAAGTCACGAACAGCAGAAAAATTAACCCAGATTGCCTGGTCTAAATATCAGGTTTAATCATAGTACTGTCAGCTGCCTGGTACATACCCTACACAATGCTTGTTTACCCCTCATGTTCCCTACTTCCCATTTCCAACCCAATGGTTTCAAAGTCACCCTGAAGTCTCCCACCCAGCCCTATTTGACCTGCTGTTTAGAAAAGAACCAGCATGTGGCAGGGGCAGGTAAAGCTCATGAGTTTCCTCACAAACCTACTGCTGCACAGCCCCCACTCTGGAGGGGGCACAGCTGCAAATGAGCAGTGCTGGACAGGCCCTTTAGAACAAACTGGTATCCTGCCATGTCTCCAGAACCAGAGCTCAGCTCCAGGACTGGCAAGCACACCCCAGCCATTCCCATCAGTGGCACAGAGCAGCTCCCCTCACCAGGCAGGCTGACCTCAGATGGCAGCTGCAGGAGGCGGTGGGGCTGCAGCCCACAAGCAACCCATGCTTCTGGCAAAGGAGATTGAAACTGGTCAGCTGATTCAGAAGTTACTGGGGGGTGCAGCATGCAGGTAAAATTGCCACGCATTGATTTTCAGGAAATCAACTAAAACATGCTCATACACCTGATTGGTGATTGATATCAACAGGGATATGCCAGTCATCACCAAGGAAAGCAGCTCTGGCAGAGGCAGAAGGGGGACTGCTGCTCACTGCCAAGTCCGTGATGTACAAATGGCACTGCTGACAGGCACCATGCAGATGCAAGCAAACACCCTGTGAGCTCCCACCTACCTCGGGGACTTGGCCCAGCATAGGGTGTGCCATATGATCTTTCCTCCAAGAGAGGACTGGCTGTAATATACAAGTAGGAGAAAAAAAAAAAAAACTAATGAATGTTCTTCTCTTGACAATTTTGACTGGCTTTTCCTCCTTATCAGTGGTATTACCTTCAAGCAAGCAATCATTAAGTAAATAGATCTCAAAGAAAATTCATTTCAAGTACAGATTTCTTCCACTAAATTCCCTGGAGTGCCTACTCTGTAGCCCTTGGGCAAAATCCAGCATGAATTTATCTCAAGAATAGGCCAATTCTCATTAATCAAGCAAAGGCCTGGCTGAAATCCTCACAGGCGGCTGCGCAGAACGCCAAGTCACCTTGTTGTAACTGATCTAGGTACACTGCAGTGCCAAAAGCTAGAAAGCTGCCAGAGACCATTATATTACAGATGGAAAGCCAGTAAAGAGAACAAGGAAAGTAATTAAAAAAATATATTTCTCAAGCTCATTGGACATGGATCAAAATTTGAACACAGAATGAATAATCGAAATAAATGTGACAAGTAGCAGAAATACACATTAGTGAGCTGCTGAAAGAAAAAGCTTCAAATAGACTCTCACAAAGTTTTAGAAGAGGAGGAAGAGGTCCCCAGGGCAATCCCCATGGGAATTCTTTGACTCTGGGAAGTGGGAGAGTTCATCTAACTAGTGGTTGAAAAACTTGCCCTTCTACCTAGAAAGCTGGAAGATCCCCAGAAACCTGAACAAGTCCTAGAAAGTTTGCATAAACACCCCTGCAGATGGCTGAGCATTATCTTTATGCCCTTGTCAGTGCTCATACCTTGCCAATCTCAAGCCCTCTGCCCTGACCTCTGCTTCGTTTCCAGGGGTGGCCTTTGAAGTGTGTGATTCCTGCAGTGGAGATGGCTTGTGGGACAGGGCAGCCCGGGGCTGTGTTACTCGTTCTAGCTGGGAGCTGTGCTGGCTCTCAGCACAAACAGAGCACGATGTGAATCCTGCCTGCTCCAGCCCCACCCAGCCCCTGGAGACAGCCTCAACCCGATCCCAAGCACCTCGTTGATTTTGTTTAAAGAAGATTAGAAAACACTGTCAGCAGAGGACTGACAGGCAATCATCTTCAGCAGAGTGAAAAATAAACTGGAGTAGTAAGACAGCAACCTGTTGCAGCTGTTTGTTCAGAGAGTGCACCGTGTTAGAGCATTTCTCAGCTGCATGTCATGACAAGCAGTCGCGGGAGGACAGCATGGAGCCATCTCCTGCTGCTGCTCCAGGTCTGAAGGAAGGCTTCCACCTGTTTTTCTTGGTGCAACAACAAACACCACATCTGTCTTTGTCCTGAGGCGATCATTATGGCCACGGCAGCACTACCACAAAAATGGGGGTGAAAGCTGCTATTTGAAACCAAGCTAAAGACTGAGCCTTATTTCCTATACACACACAGCAAAAAGCCTCATCCCCAGCAGGCTCACCAGTTTTTTCCACCAGCTGCTATCAGTAGGTTCTAGTACTCTAAAGGCAGTTTAAAAAAAAATACACCTCAATTTTTATTGAGCTTTGAAGACCACTGCTTCTATTTCAGATCTGAATAAAGCACTGTGCTCCTGAAGGCTTGTCTGCTTTTCCCATCTATACTAGCTGACCAAATACAATATATCATATTTGCCACAAAATTCTGCTTTATCAGGTTAGAGTGAAATTTCTCCTGAGATGAACCTGAGTAACACTCAGCTACAAAATATAAGCTTTCAGGTTTGGTGATATTCAGTAGTTTTATGTAGCTTGATTATAACTCATACATTGTTTTCTACACTAAACATGCTTAAGTGCTTCAAAACCCCAATTTGCTCATAATTTATTTTACTTTACTGCTTTCTACAGCAACCTTGTAATTTCTACTGAATGTTGTAAAAACCAATAATGAAAAAAGTGAAAATAATGCTTCAACAGAGCTTACCATCTTTGAATTGCCACTTTCAGATTCACTGCCTTGAATACTGTATTTGCCCCTTTGTTACTCTGTGTTGTTCCAGAGTGAAGGGGACCCAGCCCCAGGTACGTGGGCAAGGGGCAGCAAAGGTCCATGGGCAGCAGCTGGTTCAGCCAAGAGTCCAAAACGCAAGGCCGCCGATGAGGATGAGCCAGGGCAGAAGCAAAGGCAGGAAGTCAAACCAGGCATCGCACCTGGATGGAGCTGTTCAGAGACAGAACCGTCAACCAAGGGCTCATGGACAGGGCAAGGCCAGGGGGCAGCTGAAGACCAACGCTGGTCCAGCCCTGCTCAGGAAAGGACCAAAGCCCTCAGGCTGACCTTAAATGGGGCTCTGGGCCCACGGGCAGGGGGTGTGGCTGCAGGGACCCAGGTGAGGCTGGTCAGGGCCTATTAAGGCCTAATTAAGGCCTATCAATGCACTCTTGAGCTGTGACAGATGCCTTCGTTAGGCTTAGTTTTGTTAAATAAGACTTAATATGCCAAAGACAGGTTTAGGAAGTTGAAACCAACCAAACAAACAAAATGCCCAAACAAATAATCAATGCCCATTTCAATATTATGGATATTATTAATATTATGGCATACTATGTCTCCTCACTACTTCTGGGATTCAAACTTCCAAGGGAAATAAAGCTTCCCTCTTTGTATGAAAACAGAAATAAAAAGACCAAATTGTGAAGTAAAATTTTTGAAGCAGACTTCTGCTGGTATCAGCCCCTCTTCCAAACACTTCCTCACCCCTGCCTCTGCCTCTCAGCCTCTCTGCAGGGGACAAGAGTCAGGCTAGTGAGCACATATGATGTAGGACCAAGGTTAGCATAAAAAAGAAAAACATGCAGAGCCTGAATTCTACTCATATATCCAGAAGAAAATGCAGAGCAAGAAAAGACTTCCAAGAAGGGGCTTAAATGTAATTTCTGGTCAAATTACTGTACTATCTTTGACAAATCCTTCTTTACAAGGAATGCCAGATAAAGCCCTCTGGTATTGCCTCTGGATTAGTTCAACTTTGAGAGCTGGGAACCTGGGAGTACAGTAAATCGACATTTCATCTCCCTTGGGAAGGACATTGCTTCCACTGTCCTGGCATCCTGCAGGCCAAAGGAGCATACAAATGTCACCAGAAAACTGACACATCCTTGTTATAAAGTAGTTCAAATTTCATAAAAAATTGGATCAAAACCCATGTTTCCATAACGGAAAACATTATGTGAATGCTTTACAGAAATGGGAAATAATCACAAAATTTTCACAGCTAGAGTATTAAGAAAAATTCTCTGCCAGCAGCAGAATATACTTTAACTTAATGATTTTTATAAACTGTGAATGATGAGATGTAAATTATGCTGCCACTGAAAAAAAAAAGAACTCTATTCAACAGAATATTTTCTGCCTACGGTATTATTATAAGTAACAACTTCTTGACTGTTATTTCTGTGGTCAAGCAAAATGAAGATAAATGTTTGCATATACAACTTTTAAAATCAGTTTTAGATGACAGTAGGTTACTCTTGTTAATTCATACAAAATAACTTTTTACATTATAGTTTGTTTCATCAGTGATGTCACATTATACTCTCTTTGCTTTTGATACCTTTTTTAGAAAGCTCTTCAGTTGCATAGAAGGATTGCCTGGTACCATCTTCTTGGCATAGTTCACACATTCATTCCCTTAACACTGCCTTTTAGTCTACTCCCTTCTCTTCTGGTTACATACAACAGCTCAGGCTTTTGAGCTTTTTCAAAATGCTTTGGCTTAACTGAAGTGTCTCACTGCAGTTTGGAAGTATCTGGATAAGCTGGAGGTGACTGATCATCTGATCAGACGCCTCTGGCTGTAAGTGTTGGGAAACCTTTTCGATGCTGGTCCGTTTCTTCCAGCCCACTTAAGACCAAGACACTCCTTTCGTTTCCATCTGGTTGTTTCATCTATGTCTTCCGGGAGTCTATATGAACAAATCAAGAACCTTCAGGATATATTCCATTTTATCTCTATAACTTGGAGAGAAAGGATCTCTATTTTTCCCTCCATTTGTCTGTGTTGTATTATAAAGTTACTGTGTTAGAGATGCTGGCAGCTGAACTGGAGAAAGTAACCTGCCAGCAAAGGAGAAGGTAGTAGAGGTGGACTACGTAGTAAAAACAGAGTTAATGTCAGATCAAAGACTCTGAAAGAGTAAGCCCTGAATTCATACAAAACATTTGCTATCAGATCTTATTTCCATCTGTCTCTCTCAGAAGGGCTTGTCTCCACACTTTCCAATGCATTATGTTGTTTTCAGAACCAGAATGGTAGCAGTGGTACAACAGCTGTATATAAACTAGTAACATGTTTAAACTGATCTTTGATCATCTGTATTTTGTTAATTTTCTGACAGACTCATAATATTCGGTGTATCAAATTCTGGGTTACTGCTTCTCTCTTCTGCTATTTGTAAACACTGTCACGTACTGACAGTCTAGGAAAGCCGCAGTTCCTTTACCATAACTACACTCCGACATTCTTGTTACATTTGCAGGCTAGTCCTAACGAGTTCCTTCAATATTAACATAAACAGTGTTTCAAATGTGTTGCTATCAGATTCCCAGCATTAATTAGAGAAATATCCTTCAGATATGGATTTAATTTGCATCTATGCATTCATAGCAGGATGTTCCTTTGCTACATGTTGAAAAGCCTCTGTATAAACCTCTGTAAAAGTGAGTATTCTGAGATCTGCTTGACTGCTTCTAAAACATGTTTAAACCTTGTGCTATTAAGCAAAGATCTCAATGTCACTTTTTCATTATGGGTCAACATATGACTAAGCTGTATGTTTACACTGATAATAGCTGTATGATAAATATTTACATGGATTATATAGTTAGCAGTAAGGCGTAAGCAGTGCTTACCGTATGCGTCACTCCTGTACCAAGAGTACACGGGTTATGAAAACGATGGTTTCGGTTTTTTCTTCTTTATTTTCCTTCCAAGTATTGAATTCTCTTTCTAATCAGGCCAGACATAACCAGGAAACAGAACCTATACTGTTAATAGCTGCTTAAATGGAAAGGGATATTGTCTCATATGAATTCAATGAACCTTTTATGTGTCAGGCCTTCAGTTATTCTTACTCAAGAACATTTTTCATGTTGAGGAAATCTGAGTAATAGCTCATATGGCACACATATATAAAATTTAGAATTTGTCAAAAAAACCCCAACTTGTAATATGTGAACAGTGTTTCTCATTTCATTCAATTTTATTGGTAAGAAAAACTAACATTCAGACAAAAAAGTACAAGAAATCCATGAGGTGAATGGTGGCATGAGATTAAAGAAAGAGAGCAGCAGGTGTTTCTTTTATTCTTCTAACGTGCTATTTATGTAAGTATAAAATAACCCAGATGATCTGGTGGGATTTTAGTAAAATTTGTGTAGAACAAGGAAAAAACCCCAACTTTTAAGAACTTAATGAGTATAAAATCCCACACTTGGGTAAAGAGTACAAGAACAATGGTGGGTTATTTTTTTAAACCTAGCCACATATGTGGCCCATTAATTATAGCACTAGAACACATTATTCATTTCCTTAGCTTCCCATTGTTCCTGTGACTTGTTATCCCTGCCATATCATTAAGGATCTGAAAAGAGAGAATAGTAATATATATATGATTGCTCAGATTGACTCACAAAGGGAACTATGATTTTCTAGGTCCCAGAAAGGAACCACAACCTCAGGACCTGCACATCCAGCAATAAGATCTGGGCCTGTATTGAGCCAATAAATACGGCATCTTTAAGAATTATGGACTGAAGTTACGATTGCCTGAAAATGGAGTATGCTGTTACAGGAAATGGTGCCAAATGTAGAAAACCTGGTGTATGATAGAAAATCTATCAGTTCAGGCACTTTCAAATCCCACATCCTGTGATTTCTATGAATTATTATGATTCGCATTAATTGAGGTAACAGATCTAAATGTGCCAAAAGTAAGGAGCTTAAGGTAACATGTCTAAATGGTGGCACACACTGAGCCTTGCCCGCCTCTTTTGGCTTCTGTTCGTTCTTGGAAGCGAGGACTATGCTGAAGTTGCTTGTTTTGGCAAAGCCTGCTCCTTTAACTTGATCTCCACCCTATTTCTAGGAATTCAGCCCCTTTCATGCCTGCCAGTCTGCTGAGCTGTGTGCTGTTTTTGGAAGGGCAGAATGCAATTTTCTTATAAATTCTATGACATACTTGTACGTATGAGTTGCCAAAATGTTCTATGAAACCTGAGTGCCACACAAATGACAGCAAAATCAGGCCGTTTACATGTAGCTTTGGCTATGGATTTTGTATGATTCATTTCTAGTCACATATTTGCACCATCAGCTTGCCAACATTTCTATGAGAACCTATTATTTCAGGCATTTATAATTTGCTCAGTGTATTCCCTACTGAATATTAATAACAAAGCTCACAGTCTGGATATCTGTGTCAAATTTGGGGAATAATACAGTGACACCAGTGACTAGTACTCTACACAAGTGAAACGAATACAGTTTTTAGCTGTGCCAGGGGAGGTTTAGGTTAGACATTAGGATGAAATTCTTCACAGAAAGGGTCATTAGACAGTGGAATGGGCTGCCCAGGGAGGTGGAGTCACCGTCCCTGGATGCGTTTAAGAAAAGACTGGATGTGGCACTGAGTGCCATGTTCTGTTTAACACGGTAGTGTTTACTCACAGGTTGGATTTGGTGATCTCTGAGGTCTTTTCCAACCTTGCTGATTCTGCGATTCTGCAATGTCTTCATCTAACTGCTTTTANAAAAAAAAAAAAAAAAAGTCCTCGAACTATAAAACTTACAGAACTAGTTACTGTTTTGCATGTGCAGTGAAACGCTTGCAAAAAGAAACCTGGTTGTGTATTTTAGTAGTGGGCAGGGCCAGTGACCGATACCCGCCCCGAGACACCGCCTNAGGGCCCGGGTGCTGCCGCCGCCGGAGAACGTGAGTGCAGGGAGGGGGGGGATGCTGGAGCTGCCGCGCAGAGACGGCAGGAGGTGGCGGCTCCTCCTCCTCCTGCCGTGCTCTCCTGCCCTCCTTCTCTCTTGCCTTTGCCGCCGCCTCCCGGCGGAGAGCGGCCCCCGGGCCTTGAGGGGCGCGGCCCCCGCCCGGGGAGCGCCGCCCTGCTGAGCCGGGGATGCCCGGTGCAAGCCCCGACAAGCGGGGTCTGGGCTGGGTAAGCTGCCCTCAAGGTGCGCTCTGTAGGAAGTTTCCCTCCGCAGAGCTCAGCTCATTCCCCGCCGCTGCAAGGAGTGGTGGTGGTAATTATGGAAATGAAGCGGCCTCAGAAGTCGAATCCCCAGAATTTCACGTTTTCACAGCCGTTATCTTTACACGCACACCCACCCTCGTGCCTGTGGAACTCGGTTCTTGGGAGCGCTCTCGGTGCGCGGGAGCAGCTGAATGTTGGGAACGCGCAGGGCTTATCCGCAGCCACACCCGTGCGTGTGCTGTGCTCCTCACACCCTCCGCAGTCTGGGTTTATTGCTTTCATTTACCCCGTTTTCTAAAGCTGTATTTTTTACAAGTTCTATAAATAACTTACTTAAAAAAACAGTAACTGGCCAGAACTATATCTGTTCCTTTGTTAAAACTACGAAACAAAAAACCTATCTCCAAAAACTGCAAATAACTTGCACCTGTATCAAAGAAGAAGCAATGGCAAGTGTATCTTGGCTGTATTTGGTAAGCTTTCTTACAGCTGTTAAAACACCAAGTTTAAGTAATTCGGGTGTCTATAAAATGCAATTAACAATACCTGAGCTGGTTTGATTTCCCGAAATAGCACAGTGATGTTTGTCCTGGAACTGGTTTTTTTTGTTGACAGATTGGAGGTGTCGACAACAGTAGTATAACACCAGTAACTAGAAAGTGTATGCTTGTAGATTTAACCAGTATTATTTAAAATGGATTTCTTCAAAAAGTAAGTTTCCTGTTCTTCCTTTCTCCTACACACTGCAGACAATTTTCCTTCATATCTACCAAGGAATGCTAAAATGTAAGAGTTGTTGTGCTTCACACTTCTGAAGTGAAGTCAGGCAATCTTTGATGGTTTCATTTTTAATAATATTACAAAGTTCTTAGGATAAAGGAGGATGCTCTTCTAGTATGATTATACAAGTGTAACATTTGCAATCAAGTGGAAAAAAAAACCTCAACAAACCCCAACCAAAACCCAAATCCCTGACCCTAATTAGAGTTAAACATCTGTGAAGTTAAAACTCAGCTGTGGCCTAATCTGAAGTTCACTGTTGTTTTGATGTATTTTTATTTTAAGCTGTGACATCCCCTTACCTTTACAAGTACAGTGATATTAAATATTTATGACTACTTTACTTCTTCAGCTTCAAGTAGTGTAGATGTATCCTGGTGTTTTGAGAGGCAGTTACTAATTACTGTCTGTTATGAGAGAGATTTGACCTAGTCCCTTGGGTTCTTTCCTATGAAAGCTGTCTCATTTATTTTGGGATAAGGTGGCCAAAATGATTCTTGGCATGTATTGTTTAACATGTGTATATTTTATTGTGAGTAGTAATTGTTACGCCCTTCAGAACACAATTTTTAATTTTAAGTTGAAGTTTTTAGTTTAAAAGCTTATTTTGTTAAAGACTTCCTCTTTTAGTGGTACTTAAGAGGATTAAAAAAATCTATAGAAGATTTTCAATTTTCATGCTGAGGCAGATATAAGAGACAGAAGAACTCCTTTATTCTCACAGAAAACTGAATGAAATTTAAAATGTTGCGTAATAAAAAAAGACTGTGATATAGCCATTTATGAAGTCATTTAACATTGATATGTAACTTTGTGTTGTCTCAGCAAGGGAGTTAGTGACTTAAATGGTTTTAAAACATTTTTATTACAGATGGGTGACTTCTCTCACCAAATTCTAAAATGCTGTGTCTTTTCAGTTCACCATTCAGTATTCCTTTGTGAAGGAAAGCCCTTTAAAGGCACATTTGATGAATTCCAGAAGTTGTTCTTTATGAAGTAATTAATTTTATAATTAAGTCAGAACCTTCACTTTGTTATGAACTATGTAATTGACTGTACATTTCAGAGCTTATTGTAGCTGACAGCTTGCAGCTGACCTTCTCCTTGCATACTTATTAAATATAAACAGGATGATTCATTATGTTTCAAATTTTTAGGGGTTTTTTTCCTTGCATTGTTTTCTTTTTCTGTTAGGCCTTTTCCTCACCCCATTCCAAAGTTTGAGAGCCACAGTAAAAGTGTTTACAGTTTGCTCCTGCTTCCTTTGCCCTCTTTTGCCATAAAAACAGTTTCTGTCTTTACCTGGAGAAGCCTTTGTATCCTGAGACTGGTGTCTTTGCAGACAAGTAGTGTGGGCCTGTTGAGGCTTATCTGTATTGTGAAATGGTTTGTGCTTGGGATCTGATACTCACTCTTTGTGTTTCTAGTGTTTTTGACATTGATCTAGCTCTAATCTGGACGTGTAGGCTGAATGCACAAATTTATTTTCCAAAGTCTACTTTGGATTTTGCATAAACATAAATCAAAATTTCAGGGTGGTTATGTCTGTTTTGGGGGGAGTAAGGATACGGGGAGATTCTTTGCCTCTAAATTCAAATTTCAGCTATAGGAAAAGACAGTAGAACATTTCATTTTAACTGGTATTTACTAAAATATTTACTTTATTACGTGAGTTTTTTAGTAATGTGAAGTCATAATATTTTATGGTTGCCAAGTGAGTGAGGGGGGTTGTCACAGTAAAAATAAAAGTTTAAATGCTTTTTACTTGGTTAGTACAAAACAAACAAACAAATTCCAAGAATATTTAGTTCAGACATTTATCTTGAGTAGGTGACAAAAATGCAGACACGTGGCAGCCTGGATGCAGGACAAATGTCCATTTCAAGTCTGTTCTGGAAATTTGTACATTTTGAAGTGGGTGGCATGTTTTCAAAAAAAAGAAAAAGGAAAAAGTGCTTCATTGTCTCAAGCCTCATTCGACTTTTAATAAACAGAGCAGAGGCTGAGGAGGAATGTTCAAACAGTTGAAAGCTCTGTGTTGTAAGGGAGTTGCATTCCAAAAGGCTCTCAAATAACTGCTGTTTTCTTTCTTATATCTTTTTCCCTTCGACTCAAACACATAATGTGTTTTGGTTGACATTTTTGGTTGCTCCCAGTAATGGGAATGGTTTATGATAACTAGCACTGCTGTAATCATGGTGGAAAGCATTCCCAGTCCTGTTCCATGATTATTGTCTGGATATGTGTTGGATGAGGGTTTCTTAGGTGCATGAGTGTTAAAAGTACTTAAATTGGAAATGTAAGAGTATCAGAAGCAGAGATGGAAACTTTAAAACACGAGTCTGTTTGGCAATTTGAACAAAATGGTGTGGCAAGATTTTGAGGTTTCCACATAACTTGCATTTAAAGGATGTTAACTTTTAAATTCTAACAGTTTTTGTGTCGACTCTTTTGTGATGAAAACAATGTAACTGTCAGTGGTACAAGGAAAGCCAGAGGTCTGGGGCAGAAGATTATAATAGTATTTGGGGTTGTTGGTCTGCCTGATAATCAGAGCAAGTAGTGTGGAAAAAGAGAATGACACTGAACTTGTGATTAACTAAGTATTTTTTTTTTTAATGTTGACTTTAAAGTAAAAGACTGACAATTATCTGCAATAGCCAATTTACACTTTAACAAGTTGGTTCATTTGAGCTTTGTGGGGGATACAGCTGTGGTCTCTGGAGTTAAATTGTGATCATTAGAAACTGGGTTTGGAGGGCACCAGTGTCAGAAGTTGTATGTTCAAGAGGCCTGATATAAAGTACACTTCTGTTGTTTTCACTCTGTTTTGGACAAGGCTCAGGCATTCTGTAGCATCTCCAAGATAATAAAGTGGGGAAAATGCAGTGACTTTCATTGTAATGTAGCAAATACATTTTACATGCATTCTGGTTTACTGCAGTTGTTTCGAGGATAAAAAAAACAACCGTGTTGTTTTTTTCTTCTCTTAAATTGCTATAATAAGCATTAATGTGCTTTAAAGAGAAATGCAGAGACTAGAATACTTAACTTGAGGAAGTGGCATTAATTAAATCTGTGTGTGAGCTGGCATGGAGCTACATGCTCCTCTCACTTCAGGACAAGCAGAGAAGGTAGGCTGGCCACTACCTGGTCATCTTTGGTGTTCCACCCTGTGCAGGTCTGCCAGGTCCTTTTGCCGTTACAGGGTAACATCATCCAGAGGTGCTTTCCTTCTTTTCCATGTGCTCGCTGACTTCACCTAAAGCAACCAAATCAAATTATTAAGAATACTCTGAATACCTAAATAAAAACGTTTAGTAAAGTGTTTGCAGGCGTAGCAATGGTCTGTAGAAATGTGAAACTTAGTAAATCCTCACAGATGTAATGGGAAAGGTTAAATTTTGCAGCTTGAACTGTCCTTTATAAATGTCTGATTTTTCCTCCTGTCCTCTAGAAGAAGTAGATTGCTGCTTGTTTATCTACTAAAAAAGTTGAAGAGGAATCATTTCATATGATGAGTTAGAAAGGCATTTAAATAAAAAATGAATGTATTATGAACTTTAACTATTTTGTGTATAGTGATGAAGAAGGTTAATGGAGTATTGAGAATTTTGTATATATCTCAGTACTTCAGGCAGTTTCATTTGAAACCTGGTGGCAAAGTTTTGAAGAGTAATTGGTTTTTTAGCTGGTTCTACATAACTGGTACTTACACATGGAATAATGTGTTGTGTATCTTCAGTAGTTCTGCGAAGAAGGGGCACCTTGGAGGGGACGAGGGGCTGTGCTGTTGTTGGGCCACCTTGCAGAGTTTTCAGAAGTAAAACTTGGGGTAGCCCTTGGAACCAGCTTGCAAACCTGGGTCTCTTCGTGTCTTCCACAGGTGGTTCCACGCTCTGGAAACTCCACATCCCCATGTGCTGTGTTGTCCAGTGCAGCTTCCTCCCTTCCTCTCTTGTCAGTTCCTGTCAGAGTAACTCTGTTTCTAGTCAGATCTATTTCTGTAGCTCTCTTTAATCCCCTGGTTTTTTTCTGGTATAAATAAAGCAGAGATGAAAATTTTGTTATAACTCTTTATATGCTGGTTTTGTATATGATTTCCTCCTATAGGACATTTCCTCTTTTCTCCATCGCGCACTTCTAAACTAAACTCTTTATCCTAATCGCTAGGAAAGCAGGAACAATTTTCAAGCTGCGTGTAGGGGTACTTAGCTGTGTCTCTGTTACTTTTTTGAAATTGTAACTTTTTGTTTTCAAGCTTAGCTTGTTTTGAATATTTGTAAAAGTTGCAAAACTCATCATTAAAAAAAATTTAAATATGTAGCAAAGATAGGAATCCTGGAAACTGAGACTCTAGAGTAGAATTTTAAACTGTTTTCCTTCCTGAAATTTTAATTATTGAGTGAATCAGGATTAATGAGAACATGTCTAGAACACCCAGGTATTTTATGGATTAAGTAAAGCCTGTCCAGGGATGTGAAGGAGAGGTTGCAGACTGCTTTTTCTCACAATGCTTGTCTAGATTATCTGTATAAATCTCTTTTGTTTGTGTTTTGTATCAGTTTACAAATTATGATTTTTTTTTCTCACTTGAATTTTTGTTCTGATATATAAAAGATCTCAGCTGATTATGTTGATGAATTTTTTGTGTTTAAAAAACCCCAAAAACCAGTGATGAGCTTTAAAACACCCTTATATGTATATAACAAGTTATCTTCTTTCTTTCAGAATTTCCAAAACTTGTATGGTTTTGAAATTGAACAGAAGACTGGAAATCAGAATAATCTTCACATTTCTTTGAATAAGAAGTAATAATGGAACGAAGGCAGAGAGGAGTCAGTGCTGGGCTGCTTTTGCTGCTTTATCAAATTTCTCAAGTTGGGCTCCAGAACATTCCTTCTGTTACCCTTGGAGTACTTGTACTGAATATTTTTCTCTTTCTGAATCCCGTGAGGCCACTGTCTGAAGTGTGTCTCAGTGTAAATGAAGCCGTCCACAGAAAGAACTGGCAGCGTTTGCTGCTTGCTCCTTTCCACCATGCAGATGATTGGCATTTGTATTATAACATGATTTCCATGCTTTGGAAGGGCATAATGCTGGAAAGAAAGCTTAAGAGCATATGGTTTGCCTACATAATTGCAGTATTTTCACTACTGATTGGAGTAGTTTACATGGTGCTGGAACTTCTGCTTGTGATAATTCTTGATGATCCTTCCTATGAAATGAATTGTGGAGTAGGTTTTTCAGGTAAGACAGAGAGCTGGTCCAATTTACATATGTAAAATTAGTATGTATATATGCTATATAACAACTGTTAATTGCGGGAAGTGGATAGGTGTACGTATGTATGTATGGTTGTCATGTCAATAAGGTTATCTTATTTTTCAGCTTAAAGCACATACTCTGGGTATGAACATTATGTAATTCAGTTCATGTTCTTCTGACTGACAGGGACTTTACCTGAGAACATGAAAATATCATCATCCTGGTAGAACTGTGTTTCTGTGTAGTATCAGTGGTTAATTGAAGTCTGACCTCCTAATTTTCTGATGTCAATAATGCTCATCAGGTGGCTTCTAGAAAAGCCTATCAGTTTAAAATTACTCGTGCCTGTCTTTGGAGAGACCCCCTAGATTTCCTTCTGCTAGCAACATCCAAACACCTGATTTTGGTCACCTTCTTTCTAGTAATGGTCTTGTCTTCTCCTTTAGGAGATCGGTTTCAATTCAGTAAACTCCTTCTCTTTACAAAAGTTTGCAGTCAAGTGGAAAAGTGGCCCTGCTTTTCTGGATAAGTTGGGGATTTCCTTGCTGTCATTGGGACCTAGCTTTAGAAGGCAAGCCCTCTTTTTCAGCCTCTAAAAAAGCTGCTTCAGCACCTCTGGGGATTCCTTGTGATACTCTGGTTGGTATGAGTTGGAACATCCTGGGAGCTGCTCCTCTGGACCTCCAGATATTTCCTGGTCACCCCGCTTTGGTAACAAGATGTGCCCACTTCTAATATCAGCCTTTCTGAGGGCTGTAGAGGCCCTGAGTGCAGCGTCTTTCCTCGAATGGTTTGGCTGCCTGTGCCAGCCTCGATGTGTCCATGTCAAAACTTTTACTTGATCATTTTTCAAGGGTTTTTTCAGACCACTGTGAGCTTTCTCTTGAGAGGAACTTTTTCATAACACTTCCAGTAAGTTCTCTGAATTCATTCCAGCATATCAGCTGGTGGTTGCTTGATAAAACAGTTGCAGTCAGTTAGAAATGAATGATTATTTACTGTGATTAAAGGTGATTTATTTACTTTTTTTCAGAACCAAATGATTCTGGAGTGTGTGTAAGATGATTTTTCCATTAATTCAGAATTTGAACCTACTGTTGAGCTTTACACATCTTTGTTTGTCTTGTTTTCGGTAGTGGCTTTTCTCAACTCATGGAACATTTTTTTGAGTTCACTAATTTTGTCAATTATTTCAACTAGAACTCCCATTTAAAATTATGTTTGCATAGTTTTGAATACCCGAATAGCTACTGTGAGCAGGCATATTAAAAAGCAACTTAGATTTCACTGTTACACAAATATGTCATTTTTATATCCCTTTTTTTTTTAAGTCACTGAAAAGTATCACTGAAAAAACGGAGCTGTTGTTCTGGCATGCAGCAGTATGCTTCGTGGTGCTTTGAAACTGCATGGCACTTCAAATTGTTTGCATTTCTTTATTATTTGTGCACAAGTGCTTCTCTCTTCATGTGATTTCTTCTTGTTTGCAGGAGTCTTGTTTGCTTTGAAAGTTCTAAACAACCATTATAATCCAGGAAGAGTGAGCAATGTCCTTGGATTGCCGATATCCAGTAAATATGCTTGTTGGGTGGAGCTGGTGGCTATTCATTTCATCTCACCGGGGTAAGTGCATTTAATATTTCAAAGAAAGGAGAAGAGATTTGGGCTGTCTGGAGTAGTTTGAAATATATTATGATGTATGTGTAGTGTTAGCTGGTATCCCAGTGCAGTGTTGGGGCTGCAGTCTGCTTTTACCTTAAAAACCTCTATTTTGAGTACATCTCAAAATAAAAACCTGCAGTACTGTTCCCAGAAGGTGTAACTGAGTATTTGAGGGAAGATAACAAAAGCTGATGGACAAGGAAAAGGGATGTGCCTTTCCAATGAGGTAACTGAAACTACTACACTGTAGTGCCAAGGGCTTCATTAGCTGAGCAGCATTCTGCTGTTTGCTTGCCATTTCTGTCCTAGCCCACTCTGGCTTAGTCACTTCTAATTTATGATAAAATTATCATCCAGTATTCTGCAGATTTTGTGCAGTGTCAGTGTCCTGCTGTGCTGCTGATCATCTCCCTCAGACTCCCTGTGTGCTCTGTGCCAGAAGAGTTCATCTGCCCCTACCTCTGTGAGAACAGGGCCTTGCTCTTCTTTGGCAATTGAATTTTGTAATCCTGTTTGCAAATCAGTTATTTTCCTGTGTAATATTTTGTAACTGTGCATCACACTGGAGAATACGTGCAAAGTACAGACACAAAACCTATGAACTAGCAAATCACAGTTTACATACAATTTCCCACTTTTCAGAAAGATTAAAAAAAAAAAGAGCTCAGCAGTACTGAGATGTTCCTTGTCAGATACTATGATACACAGATTGAACTCTCCTTCTGCTCTAGGAAATCTTCTAATATTGCTTAGTTTATACACTGGTTTTATTGCTTTATGCCTGGCTGCTTGATTGACTGCAGCAAGGATTAAAGACAGAAAAATGCTCAGCCCAAATGCAGTTTTATTTGTGAGCTGCATAGCATTGCTACAAATATAAAACTAAAGTTTTCAGTGCATTGAAAACATTTTTCTGAAAAATATAAACTGTTGTTCTAGCTGAACATAGTTTTTATGTTATTGATGATATGTTTAACAATACTGTTTATTATTAAAGAGTAGTGAAAGAGTGTTATGTATGAAGTAAAACCATAATCACATAGTTTATGGCAGAGGAAAAACATGATTTCAGAGGTTGTGTGCTGTTCTGTTTCAGTTGCATTACTGTAGAAATGTCTTTGGGTGTAGAATGTATAGGAAGTCCAGAAATAATATCAAAAAATGTTTCATAATTTCATGGAAATTTAGATTGCTGCCTCATCTAAACCTCTACAGTGACCTCTACAGAGGGCAGTTTCACAGCACTTAAATTTTGTAGACAAAGTTGTATAATTTAGTTTTGGATAGGTAAGAGGTCAGTAACTGGGGCAGAACTCTGTCCAGTCAGAAAGCCATGCAGTAAGTTTGGACCTGCCTTATTGAATGGACTGATGTAGCAGGTTCACCTGAGAACCCATAACCAATGAGAGATCCAAAATTGAAAACTTTGATTTGTGTGCTCGGAGAGGATTTAGGAGTTTACTGGTGTCAAATTATTTTCTTTCTCATTAACGTTTTTGTTTTGGAAAAACTTTGAAGTGCATTCAGTATCCTTCTAATCTTCACCTTTCATAAAGTAAGGATATTGAGACGTAGGCTTTGCTTAGAAGTCCTTGGGATTATTTGCTTGATGGAAGAACATGTATGTGTAAATTTACTTTCTTTTTAATCTGTGCCTCTTCCAGAATTGGACAGATATCTGAGGTGAATCAATATCATGTTGGTGATTTCTAGAGTAGGTGATGTTCAAGTATTTTTAGTTTTCTTAGGTCAGACATTTTCTAGGTCAGGCATGCATTTTTCATAAATTTGGAAAATCTGTTACAGAAAAATCTATTTGGAAAATTAGTTCCTTATAGATACTTTATTTTGGTAGCCACCTTTTACCTATAAATGTTCACATCAGCATTTATGTGTTACTCTTATAAGAGTTGTTGGTTACTGATGAGAGAGAACTACAGCTCTCCAAGGCAGGATGCAAGTTTGTGGTTAAGTAGGTGGCAAAAAAGTGAATTTAGATGTGATCTTTACCTCCCTCTAGTGACATGTGCATTTTCCTGTCTCCTTTTACCCCTGATGCTTGGAAGTTGTCTTGGCTTGAGTGCTTGTGCCATCATCTGTGTAACTCCTGTAGATCACTGACCTGAATGTAAAAATTGATGCAAACATTACACTTTGTACATTAAACAGAGGTTTCATTACTACTTTATGAAGGAAAAAAGGCTCATTTTAGCTCATATTATTTAAATTTTTTGACAACCAGTATAAATGAGTTATTTCTAATTGCACATACTGGGAAATTTCAATGTTTAGTGTATTGGCTTCAGTACCTTTGTAATAGAGGTGAAAAATTTGCAGCTAGTGTTTACACCTGCTTGAATTCAGACGATTTTCTCTTACTTTGTGTTTAAACCTGTTCAAACACAAAAGAGTTTAACTCTTTAATTTGAATGCTGAAAATTGTTTTTGAATTTATAGAATACCCATAGGCATGGCAATAAGTGGAGCAAATCTCCTTGTTTACTGTAAACGTATGCTTCTGGGTTGATTTCTCAAAAGACTCTCAGAGCATTTTCATGCTGTATACAAATGGTAATGATAAGTTTAAAATAAATTGTTGGTATGCATAGAAAAGAATTTGGATCTCAGCATTTCAATTTTTCTTTCAGTTTTGAAGGCAGTGTATTACAAAGATTGCAGTGGATCTGCATTCATGCTTATCTCAGACGAATTGTAGGATTGCATTGATAGTGCAATAGAAAGTTCTGTGTTTGTGCTTTCACTCAGAACTGTAAATGGTTTTGGTAAGATCTACCCAGACATTGCAATGTAAGTTACTTTTTTAAAACTTAAAGCCAGTTTACTCTGGTAAGTCTTTAAATGCTTTTAGGAAAAGCATATTCTATCCTTTAAACAAGCAATTAAAATGATCTCTCAAATTAGTTTTTTCAGGATATTTGTTAAATACTGTTCTGTGACTGTATTCCTCCCAATTTTAAGGTAGTTACAAAAATACTTGGCATTATATCCTTGCAGGCAGGTAATTTCTCTGTGCTTGGTCTCACTCAAGGACTTTCTCAGGGAAGTCTCAGGGACTCTCTCTTTACAACAAATTCTGCACTTCCCCTTTTGTATCCCTATGAAAAAAAGTCTCCGTTTCCATTACTCACAAGATTTTATTATTTTCTAGGACTTCTTTTGCTGGGCATCTGGCAGGGATTCTTGTTGGATTGATGTACACAATGGGACCTCTGAAAAAGATCATGCAAGGCTGTGCAGGTATATCATTTTGTTGAATTTACAAAATTTGCATAAGAAACACTTTTATTTTTAAAATTCAGTAAGTCTTGCATATAGAAATTCAGCCCATTCCCACAAGTTTTTAGACAATTAAAGATGTGCTCATTTTATTAAAGCGAATGCAGAAGAAAAAATTCAAATTTTTTTCTTAAGTAGGGATAAGAACAATTAAGAATAAATGTGACTTTCAGATATTTTTACCTAGAGGAATACCTTTTACCCTTCTTCTTAAGTATTTATTTAGAGTTATGATCTTTCAATGAAAATGTCACTTCAAATGAAGTGTGGTGAAGCCATAAACATATGCCAGAACCAAATGTTTCCATATTGGTTTCTGCTGCTCATATCCATTCTAATGGAAGTCTCTACGGTTTGAAAAAGGCGGTGGGATGCTTAAGAAATTGTTACTGGAATTTCTTAAGCTTTCCAACAATGAGTTATTACAGTTGTTCATATTGTAGGAATAGTTATTTTTTAAAAAAGATTGTATCTTTAGACCTATTTAGTCTTAAAAATTGTTTAAAATACAGCCCTGCAAACTTTTAAATGGTCACTCCCATAAATATCAGTGTTTTAATTGGAAGTCTAAGCCCTGGCACAAGAGCTGTGCTGGAGCTGATTGGCAGAATATTTGACTCTTTATGTCTGACTAGTTGATAGGTTGAGTATTTTATTCATGATTGTTCCATCAAATTGAGCACGGGTACGGTGTTTGTATGGTGGGGAATTATTTGTTCAAGTGTGTGTGGTCTCTGGAGGTGTGATTACAGTTTGGGGATAGTCTGTAAGTCATGTATGTTCAGCAGTTGGAAAGGAAAAAAGGACACCAAAGCATCAGATTTCCTGGCTTGCTGGAGGGAACAGACGTCAGATGTCCCATTAGTTAAAGGTTAACCTTGCATGATTCTGTGCCGTGGGGGAGCTACCTGATGACTATAGAACAGGCAAGCATCAGCTCAGCTGCCAGGGCAGCTTCAGCATCCTCCAGCCTTGGACTTGGCAACATAGAGCCCTGACTGGGTAACCTGCTCTGGTCTCCTCACTAGCCCTGCTCTGATTTGGAGTCGGACTAGGGACCTTCTGAGGTGCCTACCAAACTGAATTTCTCTGGGAGTCAGTGATAAACCCCACAGTATTATTAGGGAAACGTGCCCTGGAGCCCCTGCTGCTGTGCAGGTTGCTGTGTGCCTGAGGGCTGCAGGAAGCAGTGTTCAGTACATGGGTCATTCTTCTTCTCCTGTGTAGCAAAGCACGAGTAATGCAGTGTTGCTCCAGTCCTCAGTTTTCTGTGCATTAAACATTATTACTAATGAACATTCAGTGCAGAAATTTTTCATTATGTGTTCTGGGGAGAACATTATAGGTTGGTTTGCATTTTTCTAGTCTACATGGATGTGTTGCTTGAACATGGCACACTACTATAAAATCTGGAACAACATACAAGTTTGCAATAGTATATTCTCTCACTGATGCCAAAACAATCTGCAGATACCCATGACTGATTTCCTGCTTGTATCTTATGAAACAGACTCTTAAAGAAAGGGTACTTTAAATTTGAATTTTGTATTCTATAAAGAAAGTATGGTTATTCTAACAGTATATGCATTATTCTTTTATTTAGCTGGCATTTCTTTCTTCACTGAGCCTGACAGGCCAAGGGACTACTATTCAGGTGAGTACTCTCATCCACTTAACCAAAAACTTATTCCAGCTTTAAAAATAATTTTTGCTAATGATTGGAAAACCTATAGGAGAGCTATATAAATGGAAATATATATAGTATACAAAATATACTGCACATGTATACTTGCTTAACTTATACTACTTCTCTGGGCATGTCTCACCTTTCCTCTTCAGGCAAGTGTGTGGATGGATTTTGTACAAGAGGCTTAAGCTTCAAATTAAGGTCATGACTTCCTAAAATGCTACCTCAGGGAAATATCATCCCTTTTGCACAAGGTGTAGCAGTGGGGAAACTGTGTCTACTGAAAGCAGCCTTTTGGACATTGGTAAATCTGCCCTCATCTGGCAGATTTATCTGTTCCATTCTAGGGTGATTTTTCCCTTCTGACGAGGATCTTCTTCCTTTGAACACTCTTTGTAAATGAAGTCATTTACATGCAAAAAGCCCCTCCTCACCAGACTGAATTTAAGCCATCTTCAGTTTATAGACAGATAGTTGGAATACTGGCACACTGAGCGGAGCACATTTGATTCACTTCTCCTGCGGAACACTGAGTCATTGCACGTGGAGGGTACAGAAATAATAGGTAGAGTCCTTGTCTGTGAGGGCCAGGAGGGGCTGGGAGAAGGGCTCTATGTGTTGGATCTGAGCTGGGGGATGCGTATCGTGGCATCTCTTATCTCCTGCACTGATCTATGCTCTTTCCTAGGCATCTGCTGGAAGAACAGGATAAATACATACTGATAACTCTCTCAAATATCTGCCGGTGTGCAGTGGCTTGTGGCTTAAAGATGTTCTCAGCAGAAAGTTTATGGGGGAATTTTGTCTTTAATAGCCTGTGGTAGATCCTTCTTCCATCAATTTGTCGGAAGCTCTTTGAATCGACAGGAACATTTTTAACGCCTACATCATCAGAAAAGACTCACAGTTTGTTTCCTGGTTTAGAATCTGCCATTTTTTGGTTTGGTTTGAACCTGCTAACTGCTAATTTCATTTGATACACATTAGTTCTTCTTTGGGGATGGAGACTAAACCTTCATTCTTTATGTACTTCCTTCCTTAGTGGTTTTGTAGGCTTCAGTCCTATACTCACAGTGGTCATCTTTTCCCTCCATTTCGGAAGTTGGAGTCTGTCTGGTTGCTTATAAGAAAACTGTTTCACATGTTTGATCATTCTTGCTGTTCTCTGATGTTTAGTCATGCAGGATTTTTTATTTTGTGTAGTCTTTTATAATTGAGATGTGCTTACTTTGAGCCAAGTTTATAGCTGCTTTTATTCTCCCTGATGGATTTATGTCTTCCATGATCTATCTCCAGTTTTATTATTACACTTAATAATTCCCACAAGCAGGATTCTGGGCCCTTGAATATTTTTGAAACATCTGTTTTGTAATTCCTAAACAAAAGATCTTAGCCTGCTTTCCTCAACAACAGCAACAGGGATTGTTCCAACTTAAAAGTATATTTACCAAGGATTTTCATTACTCTGGTTCACTCTCAAGTCAAAAAACATTTGATCTAGAGGCCAGTGAAGAGATAACAGAATTACTCCTGTGAAGTGAAATGAGAGGTGAACACAGTGTGTGCAGCAAGCACAAGTTACCTGTTCCCATGGCTGGCAATCTCAGCCCAGTTAAAGGGGTCCCCCAGCTGCTCACAGATACTTGACCTTCCTTCGGTATCCCAGAGTAGCAGGGTGGATGGGAACTCGGAAGATTTGTATTGGAAAAAGTACTTTAATAGCAAATGAAGATAAGAATTTGTACTTGACATTTGAACTCTGTAATCTGTTACAGCCACTGTACAAATAGCAGCTGCTGAGAGCTTGGGTGGGTGTACGAGACCACCCTTGTGGAGGAGGAGCAGATAGATTCTGAATAGCCCATTCTGTTTGCTTTTCCAGCTCTTTTTAAGCAGGGAAAATGGAAGATATTTCATGCAGTAGGTCTGCCATGGTGGGGAGGGAAAAAATAAGCTTTAGTATGCTGACAACAAGGCAGTCTGGAGGTTTTCTGCATGTTTTGGGCGGTCTCCAAAAGCTGTTACTTTGAGTTCTTGTGGACAAAAGAGAGATGGAGAGAGTTAACCTGAATTATCCTGTCTTCCAAGTTAGCCTTTAGATAAAACCATTTAATTTTTTCTTTGTACTGAATTCATTTGTCTAAAACTACTTACAGCTGCAGTTAAGAAAATACATATTTGTTATGTTCATTCCCTGTTCATATACTTTGTAATTGTCTTTCATCCTGTTTGCAGAAGTCTTAATGGAAGATTTAACCTTTTGCTTGGTGTATGATACATGGAATAAACTTGGCCATCTGTGAATTAAGAAAACTCGATCTAGTGTCATAGGCTAATGATGCATATCTTGATTAGTTTCTCACTTTCTGGCATTGCTGCTTTATTACTGTGTGCCTCTGAATACCAATTTAAATAGAAAAATAGATGAAGTTATGGTCAGATTTTCTGAAACAGTACAAGGAAATAGCTCTAGAAGAAAAAAGGTTTTAAGTGTAATTTTAACACATTTAGTATTTAGTAGCTGAATTAGCTTTTCTCTAAGTGTAGTTCATGAATAAAGTATTAGGACATTTATTTTGATTAATAGGAACTCCTTGAACATGTCAGTGTTACCAAACTGTGTCTTGTTTTAAAATAAAAGATTACAGCTTTCTGAGCACTTACAACTTGCTGGTAGTGTGAAACATAAAACATAGGAAAAACTACAGCAATGGAACAAACCTAAAATACAGCATCTTTTTGCTTTCATCAGATAATTTCATGCTTTTAGTACCAGGATTTTACACTCTTCATGCATGCAGTTTTGAAGCCTCCAGAAAATAAATTTATAGCTGAGAAAATTTTCATTCAGATTAACATAAAGCAGAGGAGAATGACGGGAGGGTGTGAAGACTGCATCCAAAGTGTACAGACATAACAGCTGCATGCTGTCCCTCAGTCAGATTTCACTGCAGGTGTGTGCAAAGTCTCCTGTGCTCCAAGACAAAAAAAGTTGGAAACAGACAGAATGTGTGTGTATAATGTATACATGTATACTTACATCTGCATGTGCATGTGTGTAAAATCAGTGTAGGGATATTTGCAAATACAGAGGAATATATATAATTCTATCTAGAATTTTGTGCGGTTACTCTGTTCAGTTTTTCTTGCTTTTCGTGTAGAACTTTCAAGGCAGAGTATTGCTGGTTTTATTTGTCTAAAGATTCTAGACCTTGGGATATTTTCCTTTAGCACAGTCATTTTTAAAAAGAAGTTATTTATTTTTCCTATTTATTTGTCATCTCTATTTGTTATTAAGCACAGAAACTTCACAAGTTTCACCTGGAATTGATAGAAACAATGAGAGAACACAAGACTATAATTGATGCTAATGATCTGAAGAAAAAGGAAATGGCCTGCTGTACTTGTTTCATGCAAAAATATTTCCGCTTTCTTAATTTTGAAAAACCTTTGTATAATTTTCTTTCAGTTGGAAGAAACTGGCAACCTTTCTGTATTTTGATTCTTCAAAATCCCTTGTTCAACTTTGTGGAAATTAAACTATCACAAAAGCTTTGCATTTTGAAAATACAAAAATGGAATAGAAAAATGGGACTTCTCTCCATAGTTTCCCTCAGCTGAAAGGGGGACTTTCTTCCTTAATTTTTCTCAGCTTAAGTTTTCTGTGCTCAGGCAAGATCAGATTGTGTTGTTAACAGGAAGAGAGACTTGCTCAATTCTTTAGCCAAGTAATTTTTTTTCCTTTCGAATCCCATGTGTTTGGGTGGATGATGGCTCGTGCTGGGTTTTGGCCAACTTTGCAAGTGGCCAGGGATGGTTGGTTGCCAGCAGCGCAGCAGCAGCAGTGAGTGGGACAGCGATGAGATCCGTGCTGTGGTGGCTTTCTGCAGGGCAGGTGTGGGTGTGCGAGAGCACAACGTGAGCTGTGGACAGCACTGCAGGAATTTGCAGGAATCTTTCCCCGTGACTTCTCTAGGTCCAAAGATAACTGGGATTTGTGATGACATTGGTTTATGGGCACAGGGGAAAAGGGAGAGGTGGGGAGAAAAAGCCTGAACCGTACCTCTTTTCTAGTGATACCAGGAAGGTGTCCAAGCATTGACAATGAAATGTTAAAAGATGATGAAAGCTGTCTTTCAATTTCTGTGTGAAACTTCTTAATCATAGCAATTCTATGACACTTATTATAACAATTATAAAAAATTAAGATGCTTGGTCCGTCTTTTTTCTGTTGTTTTTTATTCTGTTACCATGCTGTGGCTTTGTAAATTAGAAGTTAATTCATGGCATATATTGTATATATAATTGAACCCTAATAATTTTTTTCTTTCCCAAATTAAAATAATTTCTGGAAGAAAGATAGCAAGAAGATAATAGCTGATTTCACACTTGCTGAGTAGCAGCAATTTATTTTATTTTTTGATTCATTTTACAGAGTATTATGGCTATTATCCAGATTATCAATACAGAGCTCCAAGGAGCTACTTTGACTATACAGGTGGGCTCACTGAAGAAGAACAGCTTGAAAGGGCAGTGCTGAACAGTCTTAATGAAAGAGGTAGGAATTTTATTGCATTTTTATCTCTTAAGTTATGATTCATACTGAAGGGGACTCAGGAGGGAAAACAAGATGTATTCCTCATGACTTATTTTTGGACATATCCTGTAATTTTGGGAAGGAATGGGTATAAAATGAGCTTTATTGTAAGGGATACTGACTATTTTACTGTCTTTTTAAGATGATATTTTGCATAATTTTTAACGTTGAGTTTGAGAAAGAAATTCTTCAAAGCTTTTACTATTAGGCAGCTGGAAATGTTTCTTGCAAGAATGAGCCATGTTTGTGGAGTTTTTTGAAACTACCAAGAAAACAGAATACAAATAACAATGATAAGATTATGATAATATAAGTAGACAGTATGCACTTTAAAAGCCTTAATATATCAGTGTGAATCATCTGCAACTTTCATTTGTAGCCTTAAATAATCTACAACGCTCCAGGTAAGTATGTGTTTTTTGTCTGCTTGTTTTTGAACAAAGATAAGTTTTGTGCTATAAGAGGGTATGTGATTTTTGGGGGAATGTCCTTTGACAAAACACAAGAATGAATTGCAGTAGTACGACGCTAGAGATTATTGTGGCAAACCAAGTTTCACTTTTAACTTCCCTGCCAACAGCAGCATTTCTTAACACTCTGGTGGTGCCTGGTGTCAGTGCTGGTTACAGTTTTTAAGCCTCACAGGCAAGTGAAGCAGGAAGAGGTATCACTGTATATTGTTTCCAGTATAACTTGGTGTGATCAACTATACAGAGATCTTGCTTTATTTTGCACCTTTTTCTCCTCCCTGCTGGAGCACTTTAGTTTGGACAAGCAAGGCTTAAGATTTGAGCTCTCAAAATACTTCCTTAAACAAGCTGTGTAAAGGTTCAGTTTGCCTATAGGCAGATGTCCTATTTCACAAAGAACATAATATAGAGCATGCCATTGATCCCATTGTTTTAGGGACACAAAGGATGAGATGAAATTTACTGTGCTAATGGGCAATTAGGATATTCTTCCCTGTCAGCTGGTTTGAAAAATAATTAGCTTGAATGAGCACTGTCCTTTGAACACGATACATTTTCCCTAAAGCATGAACATTCAGAGGTTCTTGCAATTACATGGATGATGAAACAGGTACTTAACATGACAAAAAAATACATGAAGTAATTTAAAATAGGTTGTAATAGCAGGTACCACAATCAATTTAGGGCTCTCTTATTAATTTTTTTCCCCCCAACTATGACATTTAAACCATCTCAGTTGCTCTGTAACTTGGACAACAGAGTACTCCAATAATTTCAATTGATTATGAATATTTTTTCATCCTTAGTTGGACAAGTACATTTATTATGAATTTTAGGCCACAAAATGTACCATTATGGATTTAGAATGTTGATCCATTCTTATAAATTGCTGTGATAGTATCCTGCTAAGCTAATAAAAGAATCAATGGCATAATATAGAATTTCCTGGTATCAGCTGTTGTCCACAACTGAAAACTAATTTGTATTAAGACATGCATTGAATTTAAGCTCAGTAGGTACTGTTCTCTAAACCCATACATGGGTTATGTAAACCCACCCTAAAGATGCAGCATTTCTGTTTATTCCACATTCAAGCATTCCTGAACTGCAGATCTGGCTTTATGCAGTATCCTGAAAATTTCTATTATAATAATAGTTAGAGTCTAGTGCAAGAAAAGAAATTGCTAGGCTTGTTTGAGATCTATGGAGGCAGCAATTTTAAGACTGTCAAACTATTTTAGTGATTTAGGTCTATTTGCTGAAAGGAACTGCTACTTACATTGTTTCCATTCCCAGTTGTAGTTATGTTGTTGCCTCAAACAAGAAACCATTTAAACAATGTTAATTGGTTTTCTCTCCAGAGTTTGTTGGTTTAGTTTGGTTTGGGTTTTTTTTAAATTTTTATTGTTATTCTCATAATTTTATATTATTTTCAAATGGCAGTAATTCTTCCTTTACTTAAGAAAATAATTTTGGATTTAAAAAAGTCATGGCCTTTGATATTTAAACTCCTTTTACTATGAAGTTCAAATATATGGCTGACATTTTTGTTTAATACTGGTATTACCAGCCACCCTTAATGTAACCCCCAGTATAACCAAGTCTCTGATCTATTGTTTACTTGCTATTCTGCTCTGAAGAAATATCTTGATTAGTGTGAGATGTGGGTTTGGATTTTTGTTGTGGTGGGTGTTGGGATTTTTTGTGAGTTGAACTTCTTAGTGTCTGCCTTTCAATGTTAATAATGTTAAGAATCCTTTGCAAGCTCATGTTTCTGCACAAAAGACTAAGCTTTTTAAACATGGAGGTGATTATAGTTTGTGATTGAAGAGAAATACCTACAAGTATCAGATACAGACATTCCTCTTACATTTTGTCTTGAACTGTCTATGCATTTCTTTGCTTTTGATTTAAAATTAAACAAATACATACCTTTCCACTCAAAAGCTTTTAGATGGCCAGGTATGGGCCGGTCAGAGTCATTTGGAGCAGTTAGGAAATACCTGGGCATCTGGCTTACCTGTTCTCTGGAAGGGTTCCCATTTCTGTTTGCTGCTGCTGCTGAGACAGGACTTTTTATTGTAGTCTTTGAAATGTGCCCAGTCCATGGAAGATTGGAAAAAAAAATATACAGCATTTCTCCAGTTCCATCACATAAGTTCCATTCTTACATTGCAGTCAGTGTTATCTGTTCTTTCTGCTGTTATAGAAATGCCTGTCACTGCACTTGAATATGGTAGTTTTCTGCAGAAATGCCTTAAAACAGATTATGTGCTCAGATATTCAGTGCATTGTATCAGATTAAAATACATTTCATGAAGTCATATGCTAGGACTTAGGCTTTGAGAATTCGATACAGCTTTTGTGATGGGTTTCCATTTGGTTGGTTCTTTTTAAAATTCAGACTATGGTACCCAGCACACCTCTTAGAAAACCCATGGAGTAGACCTCATGTTCTAAATACCTTTCTAAAACTTCAACTGTGCTCTATGCTCCTGATCACCAGTACTTTCTTAAGCAAATTTCTGGGAAAGTAAACCATTGACTTTTTATCACAGAAAATTTTGGTACCAGTGTAAGAAGCAGACCACTTGCAACAAGAAGCTTAGTCAGAATTATTTTACAAATATTTAGTGAATTTTCTTCCATCTGTCTCTTCATAAATACAGTGGTTGATGTAGGATAAGAGGTTTGCTGAAAATTACAGTCAAAAACCTTCTGATTCTCTTTACAGTGGTGATCAAAGTTCACCAAAAAAATAAGATGTGCCACTAAGTCTTTCACCATGGGTTTCTCTTTCAAACCAGTACCATGACCACTTAGCACCTCTGAAATACTGTGGGGTAAAGAGCAGTTCTGTAAAGCTGGTATTTTTGGAAATACTGCCTGAAGGGTTGGCTTCCTTTGCTCTTTAGGCCACAAGTTGACAGTGACATAGTTGGTGACATAGGTTCTTGCTATTGCTACAGCAGATTCTGAGATAAGAATTTATTCAATTTTTCATGATGAAATGTATACACAATGCTGAGCATGTTTTTTTCTGGGAGTTCCTAACTATGCAAATACACTTGCAGGTACTGCCAATTCTTTTGGATGGTTTCCTTCTTGCAAATGTTTCAACTGCTGAAGACAATTAAAACAGGAGGAAAATGTTAAAAATAGTTAAATCTTGGATGTAGCCAGAGATGGTTTGCATACATATACACATTACACCTATTTTAAGGGCATGGTTTGCATATGGAAGCAGAGACCTCTTGGTGTTTTGATCCAAGACCCAGTGATACAAATGGGAGTCTTTTCTCTGACTTCAGTGGTCTCTGGAAATATTTCCACCCCCCCCCCTCAGTAACTTGAACTTGTTTGTTAAGGAGAAGAAGTTGTTCCTTTGGCAGTGGGTTTGGCAGGGTCACCTTGCTGAAGAGCAGCACTTCTGCTTCCCAGCTGTGGGCATCATTGGAGGGAGCTGTGTGTGGGCTGCACAAAAGCGTCTCTTACTCTTGGAGAAAGTGGGAGCTGCTGGGGAGTGGCTCCAGCGTGCATTGGTATCTCCATCTGTCCATCTGGGTTTCTCAGGCTTGGCATTGGGAAAGGGATATTGTTCAGAATTCCTTTGTTGCTGTGGGTCTTTGTTAGGCAAGCAGAAATGCAGTAACGGGAAAACAAAGTGGTTTTTTATATACTAAGATTCTTGCAAATGTTAACAAACTTAGTCTGGGAATGTTTTTACTGGTAAACTAAGGTCAGTGAATATTCCTAATTTTAGATTTACCCATAATTTACTATTTTAATTTTGGTTTATCACTGAATTAATTCTACAGATTATGTATATAGTTTATATTTTTTTCATTGGGACCGTTTTAAAAATGATGTTCTGAACTTTTCTTTTATGTCTGACTGAATAAATCAGTCATTTTCTAAGGAAAAGGATACTATTTGCAACTCAACAAAGTATTTCTACTACATTATGATAAATATACAGCCCACCTGAAATTCTTCTTTTAACTGAAGTTATTCATAGCTTTCTTACTACTCAGGAGAGGAATAGCTGTCAGTCTGTCTTAGCCTATGGACTGGTTAAGTAGGATGTTTATATAGGATTTTTTGAGTTGGACAGTAAATTCCTTTCAATATTTGAGAAAGACAGACATAATTAATTTAATGTATCAACCATTTTCAGTTAATAATGAGTTTAGCCTTTTTTTTAGGTGAATTAACATCTGGAGAATTATTAAATGGCTGGGAAATGCAGTGAGAGTATTTTATGCCATCTCTCCTCTAGTTATTTCAGTGTCCAGCTAAATGGTAGCTGGAGGTAGCTGTAAAAGTAATCTCCTTAATTCTTTGCAGAAGAGCACCAAGTCCAGCAGTCGTCTCTATCCTCTTACTTCTGCATTGTAGCACTGATTATTTGTAGCAAGTGGATGATCAGAGTGTGCAGTAAGATTTTGGCTTATGAGGAGGTGATTGATGGTTTCTAAAAATGTTACCAGTGTGCTTTTAACAATTTATGTTACTTCAAAAAGAGTTTATTTTGGTGATACTGATACAGCAAAGATGAGACTTTGAGGCATGATTAAAATAAATATAAAAATCCTCAAGTATGAAGGGATTAAAGATTAAGTCTTTAGCCATCTCCTCTCCTAACCAAAACAAATTACCAGACTTTTGGGAGGGAATGGTTTTGTGTATTTCTCAATTTGCCCATCTCCTTTTAAAAACAAGAGAGAGAGAGAGAGACTGTTCAAGATTGTTCTGGCTTGCTCTTGTAACAATCCAGCTGTATCTGGATTCATTGTATGTTACTTTCCTTCCAAATTCATTACCCTCAGCTACTTTCCTGCTAATTTCATTTGTCAGCTGTTCCAAAGCACAGCACAGAAACGGTAGTTACTTCAATTTCTGTTCCTCACCAGTTTGTTATGTTCTAGTCTGTAGATGAGGCATATTGGCATCAGCACCAGGAAGAATAGTTTGCTTCATAGCATGGCAAAATTCTTTTCATACGTTGACAGAAACTCAAAGGGCTGTGTTAGAAACAATAGCAAAAGCTAATGAATGTGGTCTGCTTGGAGCTGAGTAGGAAAAAGTTGGGCAGTGATAAGTACTAAAAGCCAGATCTCTCAGACTCTATAGCATGTCTGCATTTTGCAGAGGGAAGGACAGGAAAGAATAAAGAAAGTTTTGCCATTTTATATTTTCTATTCAATTGTAGTTTCTGTCTGCCTTCTAGTGAAACAAAAAACACTGAAAAGGCTGCTGTGTTTTGTGTGTCTGAGCTCTTTCTGGAAGCCTCCTAGTTCTTCTAAAGTATGAAGGGAGGAGAAATATCTGCACTGCCCTTTCTTAGGATTCTCTGTACAACTCAGTAAATCATAAGAGAGTTTGATGAAAACTAAAGACTTGACTGCTCATTGGCTGGAAGAGATGAAATGAGTAGAGCAACACTGGGCTTTTGACTCTGGCTTCTTGCTGCCTTCCAGTTTGCTGCTTCTAATTCCAAATGCATCAAAAATACTTGGTTGGAATGAGTTGTCCAGGGAGGTAGTGGAGCCACCATCCTTGGAGGTGTTAAGGTAAAGACTGGATGTGGCACTCAGTGCTAGGGTCTGCTTGACGAGGTGGTGTTGGGTCATAGGTTGGACTCGGTGATGTCAAAGGTGTTTTCCAACCTTGTTGATTCTGTGGAAAAAAAAAATTGGATGTTTATAAACTAAGAGAGCTCCCATTTCCTCAAACCGAACACTTTAAACATTGGTATTTTTGTGTTAAAAAGCAAGTCAGGTGTACAATGTAGCAATGTGATCTGTAACACACCCAAGCGCTCGTTAGTGAACTTCAGTTCTATTGTGTTGTTATAACATAGTTCAGGGCTATGCTATTTATGGAAGAGATAATTTATGTAAAACTGGTATACAGTTTTACATAAAACTGTATACCAGTTTTAAATAGTATTACAAACTATTTACATAGTTTACACAAACCAAGTAAGTGTTGGAAGTTATGGCATTTGGTCAAATATCCAGATCAGAGCTCTCTGTTTTGGTTAGCTGTATGGTACTTGCTGGGTTCAAAAGAGATTATTGCTGTCTGTGATTATCTTCTGCAGCAAAGCCTCTACAAAAGAAAGAGGTTTTTTTGGAAATGAGAAGTGTCTGTTCTTTGTATGGGTATATAAGTGTTTGTATAGTTTGCTTTTTGTATGGATACCACATTCGCTGGTGCCAGGACAGATGGTGATACTGAAAATGGTAAACTATTCTACTGAAATGTTCTAGATTTTTCTTTAACACAACTAAAGCTGGCATGAAGAAGACATACAGACATACTGCTTTGAAATACCTCTGCTATTTATTTGCTACATTCCTCTTATCAGACCTAATTGTATATTTCTGCTGGTGAGACTTTCAGTTTGATAGCTTGATGTATTATTCCTCCTGAATCTTACAGAAACTGTCTTGCTAATCCTATTATCTAACCTAAAAATAAGGTCATATCTTCAGAGAAGAGGAAAAATCAAGTGAGAATGTTTGATGTAACACTTCTGTGGCATTGCCTTAATACAGGTTTAGTTACATCTGTTGCAAATATGGTGATTTTCTTGTTTTGGTCCGAAGTGCTTTAATTGTGAGCTTTAGTAACAAAAGAAACTCCTGCACAGAGTGACAGGATGGGGTCTGAGTCTTCTGTATTCACAGAACGTGGTTCTAGTTCACATAAAATTAATTGTGAAATATGCAATGGAAGGGTCAATGTTTTGGTCCAAGTGTGTTGTACTACATCCTTGGGTTTTGTCTGTCATCTGGTATTGTTGCAGTTTTCCCTATCCTTTAACTACAATCTTAGACTCCTTTAGTCTTTAATTTTTTTTTGCTGATGTGTTGAAAAGCCTGTGTTTGTTTCTTGCACAGACGTCAGGTGGTGTTTCAGTCGTAGCAGTGGCCTAATTACCATTTCTGAACACTGTGGCTTATAAATATTTTGATAAGATAAAGGTGTTATTTCATTAATATTTCTGCTGTAATTAAAAGAAAAAAGGTGTCAGGGAACTATTTTAGGTAACAGGATAATTTAAATATCTGCATGCAGATACAGATACATGCATTTAAAACATCCAGGCTTTGCTGTTCATATTGTTTGGTGTAAAATAAGATCTTTTCTTGAACATAAAGCTTTTCAACGTATATTGTCTAGCCTTTTATTTTTGGGTCAACATATAAAAGCACATTTTTCATTTTTTTATAACACCTCATTCTATACCTAGTGATCATTAAAGCACATGTATATTTGAAGTATTGACCATATTTTATGGGGACTCTGCAAGAACTTGTCTTAACTGTGTAAGTGGTATCTGTTTTCTTAAAAAATAATCTGGGATGCTGTATAGAAAAATAAACGTTTTCATAAGAAACCTTGATATTTAATTGACAATTTCACTACTGAAAAGAATTTTTTTAAAAATGCCACTAGTTTAATTATGATGATTTAAAAGTAAATTATTAAACTACAGTATATTACAATGCAGTTTTGACCATATGTGGGGCAGGTGAAAGTTTAAGAAATGCTGAATGTTACAAGTCTTTATTACACATTGTTTCATTACCTTTAAAGCTAATTTGCTTATCCTTAACGCTGTAATTCTGCTCAGAAAGCAGGCTGTGATTTTTGCCCCTCAGCTGAGCTGGTGTGTGTAACCGAGCCTTGCATTGTTTCTTTGCTGGGTGACTTGATGTGAATTCTGGAGAGCTGCTGGAGTGGCCTGTCCTGGCTCCTCTTGGGGGCTGCCAGGGCACAGAACTGTGGGGCTTGGTGTGCTCTTGCTGCTCCGAGTATTTTGCTTGCAGTTTGTACGGTTGGGCTGCCACGTGTCCTTCCCTTGTGAAACTGCTGCCAGCTGGGGTTGGGAGCTGTGTGTGCATCTGCTGTGGGTCTGCACATGTTGGACTCGGTACTAAAAGCAAACACAAAAGCTGCTTTTGCCAGAAGCAACTGCTGAGCACACTGAAATAGTTTAACATTCTGGAGTTTACTGTGTAAAGTAGGGATCGTGAAAAATGTGAATGCTTGTTAATACTTGTTATTATTAACGGGTTAATACTTGTTAGATGTTCTTTTGGTTGTGGTTTGTTGTTTGGTTTGGTTTTGTTGTTGGGTTGGGGTGGTTTTTTGGGTGGCGGTAGCTTTATTGTTTGGAGGGGTTTTCTGGTTTTGGTTTTTCTTTTTATTTGACTGTCTTTAAGAGCAGTTTCTGGAAGTTGTAATTGCCCTGAAACCATCAGAATTGAAAACATTCAATTCCCTGTCTCCTTTGTGCTGTGATGCTTTGGCTTACAGGATATATGTGCATTTTTCTCCTATTACAGAACAAAATAACAGTTGTTTTTCATTGTATCTTGTAGATTCTGGTGGAGCAACACACAATAATGAGCGGCGACCTTATGGGTTTTGGTTCCCACCTGAGCACTCAGAAGAGGAAATAAGAAGGCAAAGACTGCGTAGGTTTGACAGGCGATGAAGTTGGCAGGTGTCGATGTAAATTGTGAAGTGCTATTCAGACTTACCAAAATATTTACAGATTTATTTGTAATCTGTAATTTACAGAATAATTCATAATCTTTCTTCCATTATTTCACTACTTGTTGCAAAACTGCAGAGGATTTTGTGAGTTCTGAATCAAAGTTGGAACTTGAATAAGAAATGTGAGATAAGAATCAAAATGTGATCTTTGGCTGTCTCGATCTTAATGCACCTTAAATATGGAAGAAGACTGATGGTTTTACCAAACTGTCTTTTCTTCCTTAAATTATTTTGTATGGCTCTAAGAATTCCTTAGCTTCTTGACTGTTGATGTTCTCAGACAACAGGTTTTCCTCATCCACTGCAGCTGAAACATTACATTTTCTATGTAATTTTAAAACTATGCAATTTTTCCTTACAAACCTTTCTCAGTAATCTATGCTGACCAGCTCATTTTTTGGGCTTGCCATGTGAAATGACACTTGAAAAGATTGCTTTGATGATAGTGGCTGGGTCATGTGAGTCTAGGCTTAAGCTTTTGAGCAGCCTTCCAAACTGTGTGACAAATAGTTGCAGCTATCCTCCCCCTGCTGTCCTTACCAAGGAACTGTTTAATACAAACTTCAGTGTTGCAGTCGTCCTCACACTGTTATCTAGAGCTTGGGTGTGATAAAACTGGGTTGCAGCCACTTATGATTTCCTAAAGCCTTCTTAATATTTATGTTTTAAATCAAAAACTGCTGCCTTTTATAGGGCTGAAATAATTTGTGGGGAGTTTTGTGTAAAGGTAGGCGGCTGTGCCATACAAAGCATATATTTATTTAGTGATATACTTTTTTAAAGCATCTATTTCCCTTTCTGAGAAGGCTTGGAAATTTTATTTTGTATATGCTGTTCATGCAGCTTTAAATATTCCACTATTTCTCAATACTTATCTTGTTTAAAGACCAGTATCAGATCTGACAGTTTGTAGACTTGTGGAGATCATGCCTAAATACAGGCTACCTTGAATTCTTCATTTTCTAGACTTTCCTTACCCGACCAGAGATGCTGACAGGAGGCCTGAGGGCTCAGTTGTCCCTCTGGGCACACCCTCCACACAAAGCTGTCCTGCCTGTGGCACTGCTGCCTGTTAATGTTAACTAATGAACCTCGAGGGCTTTGGTTCCAGTATCACCATGAAAAATCACTCCTTGTCCAGGCATTTTATCCTCAGAATGAAAGAATTTGGGGATGTTCCTCTAAAACTTGCAGTCTTGGAGAAGTGTGATTGCAGAGGAATAATTTGGTTATTGGCTTTTGACACAGACTTGTTGGAATCTCCACATCATCACTGATGGAGTAGAGCATTAGGATGAGCAATTTAAGGGTTTCACCAACCTGTGCTTTATGAAGTCTATTTTTCTGTGAAGTTATCTTTGGAATATAAAAAACAGTGCTGGATTTTTCATATAGAAAAATATCCTGAAAGGAAATTTTCTACTGTGTTCTTTAAATAAGTAGTACCTACCCTTTCTGTTTGTAGCTGATGTATGTAGGGGAAGCTCTTGTTTGCTGGGAAAAGCACAGTATCAGGATGCAGACTTTGGGCTCAGGGCTTTGGGACCCAACAGGCACAACTGCAATGGGACTTCAGGTACAGACAGAATGCTCATTTCTGGTGTGTTCTTGGGCTTGGTTGGTTTTGTATGTATGCAATAGCCATAGAATAAAACAGCAGACACATTTATAGAAGGATAACTTTATGTTCACTGAAAAGAAGTCTCAGAAGCCTGCATATTTTTCTCAGCAGGTAACAATTGGATGTAAAAGAGAAGGATATAGCATTGGTTTCTCAGAAATCCTTTAAGTCTCTGGTCAAAAGTTGCAGTGTAACGTACTGTGTGGGTTAAGCTCTGATATTTTACATATTTAAAAGCACAGGATGAGCTGCTGACAGGATGAGTCAGGTGAAAAAAAGATACTTAAGGAAAATCAAAAACCCGATTACAATTCTATAAGCACTTGGTTTTGTAAAGCGAGCTTAGAAATACATGCCATTAAATATTTGCAAAAATTGTCAGTACTAATAAATGTTCCGTTGTTTTGACATTTTTTTGTATGCAGAATTGAAATAAATATTTTTTTAACATTTAAAGCTGTTTGGTTTTAATTGTAGTAATTAATAAGATGTATATTTTAAATGACAGAGCTGCTGCCATGTTGTTAGAAATGAAGACTTGTGATACCAAGGGGGCAGATTGATTGTATTGGGACTAACTTTGTTTCTTTTTAATTTAGGGGAAGTTTTGGAATTAGATTATTGAAAAGTTCTGGTACTTAGAGTATTTGGAATGTTCAACACCACCTTCTCATTGCAGGTGGGTTGGACTGGATGGCCTTTAAAGATCCCTTCCCACCCAAACTGTTCTGTGAGTCCTCAGCAGGACTTTAGCCATTAAAGCCCCTGTCAGTTTAGGTGTCAGGGTCCTGCTGAGGGCAGATGTGCTGGCTGAATCCCCAGTGTGCTCTGTTGTGCTTGGTTTCTTCAGGGACAAAAATTAAGGGTGGTTACCCAGGTAGGTGTTGGACCTTGCTTATTCTCTGGCCCTGGTCAGTGCCTGACTGCCTCAAGTAAGGGCTCTTTAAGAAAATGTACCTTTGTATAAAATATTTCAGCATCTGCGCTTTGATTCCTTTGTTGGAGGAGCTGTGATTTCATGAGAGTTTTTTGTACTTCCTCTAAACTCTGTGATCAGGTACCATGTAAGAAATTCCACTCCCTAATTAATCCTAATCAGCAGACTTGTTAATGGGCACATTCTTGAAATTTAATGGTTGAATGACCTAACATATTACTGTTAATAAATAAGGGTTTTTCACAGCCCAGAATTAAGATGTGATGAAAGAACTGTGTTTAGCTTTTAAAATTCTTTTCCCTCTTCCATCTTGTCTTTAAGCACAGGCAAATTCTGTGGTTTTGTGTCTGTATGCTTTTTTCCCTGGCAGCACCACTTCTCTTAAGGGGAAAAAATGCCCCTTAAAATACCAGGAAAACAGTATTTATACAGACATAAAGGGTGCAGTAGGACATAGTGAAAGGACTGGCCAATTCAGGGTAGTTTTGCCGTTTTTTTATCCTGCAGGACTAAAGTAACTTTCTCTGGCCATCCTTTGCTCTGTTTAATTATGATACTCCTGGGTGCCAAGTGTATATATGCTGTTGATATGAAAACAGAGAACTGCTGAACCTTTGAAGCTGCTGCCTGTTTCCAGAGCTGTGCTCCAGAGGTGTGAGCGTGGAGATGGCACAGCACGGCAGTGACACCGGGAACGGACAGCTTGGGAGAGTGTGGGTCCAGCTGCCCTTCCTGCTGTTGAGAGGGGTTGGGAAGGGGGGTTGCAGTTCATTTTCCCCTCTGATTCCGTGGCTGGGGAATTGTACCCATTTTGGTTCAGCACTGATTGGCTGAGTGTGGATCGTGCTTCCACACAACAGCTGGCGAGCAGATCCTCGTGGTTGTGCTGCGGCTTCCGGAGTGTGCAGACATGAAGGACAGAAGCATTGTATGGGTTTATATAAGCTTCTCATTGTTCCCTATATATAAAAAATGGGTTATTTCTTATTTGTTACCAGATTTCAGAAGGCAAGAAAATATTAACACTTCTGAGCTTTCAGTTGTAGGAGCTGTTTCTAAAGGAGTGTAAAGCTTTCTAAAATGTCTTACGATAAATACCGATATCCATTTTCTCTTTCAGGAGCTGGGAAAACTGGAGAAAGGCAGGCAGTTTTTCACACAAATCTGATATGGTTTGGGCATTTTTGTTTATATGATGTGCTGAGATTGGCAATGTAACTGGATTAGTAAAAGAGCAGATCAAGGATACATATGACAGCATTTTTCTGCTGTATGAGAACAGTGGTAAGCTCAGCTCTCTTGTCTATTTACAAGCAGAAATTGGCCTCATTTTTAGCAAAAGGAGTGCAAGCAAAAGATTTCTAAACCTGTAGATAGTGAACTTCCCTAATAAGCTAGAGATAATCCAGAATTTCCTTCTTCTGTCTCTTTGGAGCAGGTTAAACAAGTACCCCTTCAGGGCTGTTGGGCAGTAATTGTGCTTGCCTTGGTGCAGAGCGTTAGATTAGGTCTGGTCTTTCACCAAACCATTCTTTGCAGGGATTATTTAAGAGAGATTGGTGTGCAGCCACTTCTGTGAATCCTTGTTTTCCTTCCTTACCCATGTAACAAGTGAAAGAATGGCCCTAAATCCATGCGATATTAGTGAGTATGGAATGACCTTTGTGCTGACTGTTAAAAATTATAAACTATCCATGTATGAAGTTCTGCAGCTGAGAAGGCTGTTGTGACATCATTTATGCAGAGATGCAACCTGTCTGTGGCCAAAAGTTTTGTAATGTATCATACCATTTATTGCATCTATTTCAATTTTTTACATGGATCTTAAATGTTTAAGCACAATAGAATTAAAACCTTCTAAAATACTAATTTGCTTTGTAGTTTTTAAAATCCAATGTGCAGAATCTAACAGACTACAGCTACAAATGGCTCAGAGTAGCCATTTTTAACTTTTGTCACTTCACACCATGATTTAATTGATTTCTGCCTATGAGAAAGTTTAATCTCCACTTCAATGAAAGCACTCCTTAGGAGTGGTGTTTGTCATCAGTGCATGGAAGACTGCTCAGGACAAGATCTTGTTTTCCTGTGTACTGAAACTTTGTTTTGCTAAGCTGAACCTGATGTCAGTTTTGGGACTTGAGTGCTTCATTCCAAGCCTTGCTATAAACCAACCAGGAGTACCCCCCATAGGGACACTACAGAGAGTCTGGAGGGTGCCTGTAGTGGTGTAACTGCGGGTCTTCCTTTAGGACTTGGTTAGGATTTTGTCTCGCATGTTTGGCATTTCTACTTCAGTGAATCTGTGGAAAACATTTAAATATGTGGAATTTGAAATCCCACAAAGCTCAAGCCTGACTGCTTTTGTGAAGCTGTGGGGCAGTGTGTGGTCAAGCACAAGGTGAGCTGTGCTGTGAGGTGTGTGAGCTGCCTTACGTGGAGGAACCGTGTTTGTTGAACACGTTCAGTGATAATAAATATGGAGTTGTTTTTACTTTGTACTTATAAAATATCACCTCTAATTGAACTTCCAGCACCTTCTGGAACATCTGGATGCAGTGACTAGGAAAGGGGAAAGCTGTTAAATATGAATATGGAGCAGCATCTGTTGGAGTGCTGATGGGGATTTTTTTCTCCACCTGGCTAGTTTTCCAGATGGTTCAGGTGGGCAGAATTTCAGCAGCTGTTTTTGTTGTTTGGTCAGTTTAAAATGCTGATTTCTGAAATCAGATCCAGTCATGAAATAGATCCCCAGTTTGATGAAGCAATTACTTCACCTGCTGGTAAGTTCTTACCAGAGCTGGCAGAATTTTTTTATTGTTTTGTAAACTGATGGGCTCTGTCCTTGCTTGACTGCTGCTTCTCACAGCTGGCTTGGGAGAGATCCTTTTTCTTGCAAACAACTGTTCCCCATTACATATCCTTGCCATGGTCTTGGATGGTTTTTTCTGTCTTGCTCAGACAGTTCTAATGCAAGTCAAGCCTTGGAACAGAAGTCCTCATCTGTGCAGCATTTGTCTGTGTATGGCCACTGAGTGGAATTACAAGTTACTTAAGGATTCCTTGTAAGCCCTGGAAAGGCCGGGAGTCAGTCTGGGATGTTGGTCTGAAGTGGCCATGTGGAGTAACAGAAACAAACTCCCAGATGGCTGTGGTTTGTGTTCTGAATTTGGGTGATGGGACCAGTCAGAGCGTTGCTGAGGGCTGCTGCTGTGGCCCCACACGCTGTGCTGGAGCGCTGGCTGTCCCTGCGGGCTGGCTCTGTGTGCAGAGCAGGTGTGATGCAGAGCACATTCAGTCTGCTCAGGAGTGGGCTTTAAAGCTTTAGGGGGATCCTTTTCAAACACGTGAGCTGCCTAGGTTAATGGATAAAAGGTTTGCTTAATTTGCCTTAAATACAGGCAAAAAATTTATGGACTATCAGAGTTCTGGGTTTTGACTGTTTTGATACTACTTTTGTTTTCCTCTGGTGCTTATGAACCAGCCAAAGCATCAAAGAGGTTTTTGGTTAAGAGTTTACTCAGGAGGAATCCCTGGACCAGTTTTGCTTAAACTTGTTGCACATAATAATGTGATTTTGGGAATGACCCATGCCTGTGCAGGAATTCCCACAAATAGGCTGCAGCCCACAGAGGAACAATGTCAGAGCACAGGAAAAGAGTGAGAAGGAAGGTGCAGCACAGAGAAGCCACTTGGTACCTGGAACAACACCTGCCCCCAGAATCTTCTGGCTACCCACTGCGTCCCTGAAGGGACTGACTGGCACTTGCTGTGATAACAGGGGAGCAGAGCAGGGCCTTGGAGTGAGTTGACCCTGGGAAACTTGGATGAAAGGTATGTTAAGGTTTGTCAACTTTTCCCCCAAGATAATAAATTAAATTCCCTGAGCTAAAGTCTTTTTAGCCCCCAGCAGTACTTGGCAAGTGATTTCCCCACCTATATTCTGACCAGTGAGTTTTCTTGCTCTTTTCCTCCTGTGTTCTCTCCTGTCCTGCTGGGGGGTGAAGCAGCTGGACAGATGTGTGGCTACCAGCCAGGGCCAGCTCCCCACAGGAGCTCAACAGCTCCCAGGCAGGGGATGTTGCTGATGTGACAGCACGTGACAAGCAGGGACCTGGGGCAGCAGGGCCCGGCCATGGCCCCTGCACTGCTTCTGTAGGAGGCTGTGTCAGCTCACAGGCCCCAGCCAAGCACCACCTTTGCTGTCCTCTCATTCTGGTATCTGTTGTTTGCATGTGGACTGTGGACTCCAAATCCAGAAGCTCTGCTGTACACAGATGAATTTGAAGTACTCTTTAAAAATACCATTTTTACAGTATAGCACCATTATGATAAATGAGTGATACCCGTTGTAAGTTTTGCTTTAGTCTCTCCCTTTTGACGCACTCTGTATACACCAAAAGATGACATTCAAGAGATGTTTTCAGAATTGGGCTTGTGCATCTCCTTCCTTGTAATGAAAAATACCAAATGAAGCAAAAATGGCCACATTCCTTGTGAGGAGATCAGGGTTCAGGCCAAGCAGTGTTTTTCTTCCACTTGTTATCCTCTAGAAATCCTCATGCACGGGGATGTGAGGGACAAGAATCTGCCACCTGCCCTGAGGATTTGCCCTGAGTTAGAGCCAGGACCGTCCCTATGTCCTGGCCATGGTTTGCCAGGGGGATGGGCAAGCAAATCTCCTCACTGGAAATCACTGGTTCTGAATTTAATTCCTAGGCAGTTCACCCCAAATGGTTCCAGTTCCAGTGACCTCCAAGTGCAGCCAGCAAAATTTTCAGTGTTGCTGGTAATATCTGCTGTTGAGGATAAAATTCACTTCTTCACCAGGTCTACACAAGATCCAAACTCTAGAAGGCTATGGTAAGGGTAATTCAGACTCCAAGGACTAGCACAAGGCCATTGCTTTTAGGAGTATTTTCACTCTTAACAGCTTCCGCTATTCCTTTTCACACTTAATTTCATAAATAGGTTCCCTATGAATAATTTACCAATTATTTTTCTGCTTATAGTCTCTGGACAAATGATTGCAGAGTTAAAGCATCTGCTGCTTTATACTTTTATCTGTCTTACTTGCTGTGTAATATTAAGCAATTTATATGCAATTTCATTGTGAGTTAGTACAATATTTCTGACATGCCTTACGGAGTCAGCTGAGCATGGAACAGGAATTTACACACTTATGACACCTGAACTATATGTAGTAGCTTGAAAATACATTTCCTATATATGTTCTTACAGACCATAGTAAAAGGGAACTGGCACAGGTGCAAAAACTCTGTGTCAATATGATACAGAAATATGACTGGTTTGTGTCATGTTTTCAAAGCAAACAAAAGAGCAACATGGTAAAATGCTGTGAAACGGCCTATTGAAATTATTGGTGACGTGTTTTGTTGATGTTTTAAAGATTTTTCTGTGCATTTGTTCAAGTTAAGTGAACCCATTTTATTCCCTTGTTTTTAACTTGTCCTATGACCAAGTTGGCAGTAACACAGTATAGAAGGCTTTGTTTATTGTTTACCTCTGCAATTCATACCAAAAGCCCCACTTTGCTTTCCAGCAAAGCCACAGCCCCTCTCCAGTTTCTCACCTGAAAAGAGGCTGCAAATGAGTGATGGGGGAGCTGGTGAGCACTGTCAGGTAAGGCTCACAAACGAGACCTCAGTGTGCAGTCACCTAAATCCACTCACGAAATGGGGCCATCACCTGAGCCACTGGTGTTTGTTCCTGTGACTGCAAACAGCAGCTGCCTCTCCCAGCCCCGTGGGGCTTTAGCTGAGGCCTTTTTGGAAACCCACTTTGCACACCTTGGAGAACAGGTGACCTAAGCACTGGTGCTCCTCTCCACCTGCTGCTTTCTTCCTGCAGGAAGCTCCTGAGCTGCTCAGCACCTTGCAGAGTCAAGACTTTGGGGTTTATGTCAGACTGGAGAGCTGCTCTCTCCTGCTTGTGGGATGCTGCCTGAATCAGGAGGAGATGGAATTCCTGCACACAGGTCAATGGGAGGGATTGGCCCCTCCTCAGCAGTGTGGTGTCAGATCTGACACATACAGCTGGGATCACCCAGGAGTGACCCGAGCTGTGCCCTGTCCCAGCGGGCACTAGGAGCGGAGGGAAGGGGTCCCTGGCACAGGTGGGAACGGGACGTGCCCCAGGATGGCTCCTGACCCTTGCTCAGGTGAAAGGGCAGAGTCAGCTGGGCACCATGTCAGCACAGCACATCAGATGGGTCTGGCTGCTCGTGTCAGGAGGAAGCTGCACAGTCAGATGTATTTACACCCGACTGGACTTATCGTCTGACTGTTTTATTTTCCTCTGGCTGAGACTGGAATGTCTGTCTTTCCTGCTCTTTGAGTTTGTGTATCCAGCTTTTAAATTGGCTGATCAGCCTGTTGTACTCGTGATGGCTTCAGAGGGAGTTTGCTTTGAATTAGGACCCTTGGATGAGGATGGCAGTTTCCTTGAAAATCCTTTTGCTGGGGGCACTTCAGTGAACACAAATTGAAATGAAAAGTGCTGGAAAAAGCATTTGATTCTATTCTAGCAAAATCTAGCTTATTTAAGTGGTAAAAGGAGCATTTGTGGCCCTTCTGCACATGATGGATTCTCCATTTGCAGTTTGTGTTTTCAGATGTTTCTCCATGATATAGAACCATTGAATAGTTCTGGTTTCACAGCTGAATGAAGGAGGTACAAATGTGTTTTCACTTTTTCAAAAGGTGATTAGTGGTTTAGGATATGAACATTTTTACAATCAGTACTTTAAAAAATAAAAAGCGTCTTCAAAGCTATCATTCCATAAGGATCTTAATGGTGATGGTTCTTTTTTTGGAGTTGTATTTACAAACAAAGAAGCAAAAAATGAACACAATTTATTGTCCTAACACTTTTATTCATCACTCAGATAAGTTCACCCATTTTATCACCATGTCACAGTTTCTTTTCAATTAATATTAGAAATTGCTTTTTTTCTTCAGCAAGTTGGATTAGAGATGAATAATTTAATGTAACTGCTCTTAGAAATTAATTGTAAATATAAATACAGGTTTTTAAGGATTTGTTACCTCAGCTAATTTTATTTTCTTACATAATCTGCTGTTAAATGGATTGCAGCTTTTTTTTTTGCTTATGAAAGCCCAATTAACAGTTCTTTCACAGTCTGGTTCAGTACTGCAGTGGTAAAAGACTTTGATCTTCATTGTTTTTATTATTAGATTATTTCTTAACAATTACATTTTTCCCTTCCCTCAGAAACAGGAAGCGCGAAGTTTCTTTAGCCTGGGATATTCAGCTACAGGGCTTTGACATTTGTATGTTTGCACATTTCTATTGATATGGATAAATACTGATAATATGCTATATAAATGCACATATTCTTCCTGCTGTAAATGCCATTTCTAACAGGCAATCCATTCTCTTGTACAACAGGTATGGTGTCCTTGGTATTCTCAGCTTGACTCAACCCTCCAAGCTCACCTTGTTCCCTGTACATCACAGCAGCGGACTCCAATGTGACAGAGTTTTGTCTTTTCTTAATGAATTATTTTACACGAGATTGTACTGCCTGTAGATGCGTGTACATGGGTGGATGAGGCTGAACAGATCCCTCATCTTTCAGTCTCATATATCCATTCCAACAAAGAACAGTGCTGCACACTTCCACTCACATTCAAACATGAGCTGCTGTTTAAACCCTTAGTATGTTGCTCATCCTCACTCAAGCCTCTCTCTCTTGCTGCCTGTTTTTGATTTGCTTCTTAGCCATGCTTCAGGCATACCTGGCATCTACTGATTTTTTTCCTCTGCTCTTGTCCTTCTTTAAGAGTCCCTGACAGGGGGGCTGGTGCAAACTGCAGCTCAGGCATCACGGTGGTCAACCAGAAACTGTATTCATTAGCAAAGAACTGACACGTTCCCCGCTGGCCCTGGCACTCGATGAATGGTGCTGATCTGAAGTCTTCCAGGCAGCTTCCAGGTGACATAAGGGACTGTCCACCACCCTGGTCACCAGATCCAGTGTGCTGGAAAGAACAAAGAGAGAACTTGGTAACTGTGCATGAAAAATAGGTAAATGATGTTCATCTGTCCTTTTCACTACTTGCTTTTAATTGTGCTGGTTTTTGTAATCTTAAATTGGAGTAAGCTTCTTTTGCTAGAGAAAATCTTAATTTGTTCTGTAATAAATTAATCTCGAAGTCTAGAGCCAGGTCACTTATTTTTCCGGTATTTATCAAACTGAAGGAAGGGTTGATTTTGAACAATGCCGTTATCCAAACTGCTGCAAATGTAACTTGAGGATGGCGTTAAAAAGACCTGGAGTTCTAATTCTGATAATTATGTCTTTGTACATGAAAACTCCGTTGTTTATTACAGACAAGTAGGCAAAACCTTTATAATTTTAAGAAATGTGTATCTTAAGGCTCTGAGTACAGTATATGTAGCTACAGCCAGGTTCTGCAGTTTGGAACTAACCCTTGTGTTGTTTCTTGTGAATTTTCCTCTTTAATGTTTGCTAGACATTGGATAATTTACTTTTCAGAGCTAAAAATCCTTGAACCTTTAGAATACAAAAGCTGGATGAAAGAAATGTATCTATATAATCATGCCCGCACTTTCTCACCATCAAAAAAGAGTATCCTATCCAAAGGCTCCTCCAGTTCAGCGGGCAGGGAGGAATTGACTGGTCCTGGCTGTGAAGCGCCACTGCCTGTGCTGGGGCCTCGCAGACAGCGCACCTGCTGATGTACGGCCGGATCTCCTCCTCGGACAGCGGCGCCATCGGCAGCGGAGCAGCGCTGGACAGCCAGTAGGACTTGTCATTGCGGCTGGCATAGTAACACACTTGGTTGATGTTGCAGTAAGCAAACGGCATGGTGCTGAACACAGGGAGGCAGGATCCAGCCAGACCTGGAAAATAACAAGTGATGCAAATTACTCCACTTTCTAGGTAAGTTGAGAATAGTATTCCGGCCAGTGTTGCTGCAAAACTGTGTGTCTTAACAGCATTTACTTAATTCACAGATGTTAAACCACCCAAGCCCTTTACCAAAATGGCTACATGAAAAACAGAGACCTTTTACCAGTATTTTCCTTTGACCAATAATATTTAATTGTGTCAATCTGATATTTAAACATGATGTAGTTTGTCACCGTGGGAAACAGTTATGATAACAAATTTCTTAGCTGTGCCAACACTGAAAAATAAATTAGGCAAGAGGTGGCGGCTGGTTTAAAAGGAGATCAGCTATTTACAAACTCATTAGGAGCAGTGAGAAACCAAATGGCAATGCTGATAAATAGAAAAATTTTTGTGAAGTATGACAAGCCGTTGCTAGCAGTGCATTAAGCTGAAACCTCAGCAGCTGTCCTACTGCCTTCCAGAAAGGCTTCACAGACTCTCAAAGTGAAATAAAAGGATTGAGGGATTTTGCAGAGCCAATCCTACAAAATCAGGCAGACATCAGTGGGAACCAAGAAGTGACCAGTGCATATTTCTGAGGTGAGCTTCTTCCAGAACTGAATTTAGAACAGTTTCATGATGGCCTATTTAGTAAGCAATAATCACTGCACAAAGTTCTGCCTTGAACTTGGTGTGCAAAGTGTTATTTCTGTAATGCCCCCAAACCCAAACACCTTCATTAAAGACATGTGAGATTTCTGTACAGAAGCCAGTTTTGTTTATCACTGATAATATTCCATTCCGGTTCTAATGAAGGATCTGGAGCAGCCTGAGTAGGGAAAATGCCTGCAAAATCACGTAGGAGACAAGGACTCTGTTCTTTTTGAATCTTATTTTCACTGCTGTTATGAGGCATTCTGTTAGCAACTGGCTCTCCTGGGGAATGCCAAACACACAATAGTGAAAACATTCTAAAACATCACTGCTATTCTAAAAATAGCTCTTTCTATTGCTCTTTTAAACACTTCTTTTTTGTTCAGCTTATTAAGTCCTTGATCTTTCCTCCTCGGAGACTTCTCTGCCTCTTGTATAACAAGTCAACAAGAATTTAGGAAACTTTTTCTGTGCAAATTGCCACCAACCAGTTCCTCAAGCTGCAAGGCAGGCAGCTTATTTAGACATCTAATTTTAGTCAGAATTGTAGAAGACAGAGAAAAAATGACCCAAGGCACCAAAAGAAGCCGTCTCTGGGAGAAATTTGGCTTTGGCTGTTCCAAAAGATATTAGCTTCTGAGTCTTAAAAGCACAGGATTCTGCTGTACACATGATGCATAATTTACTTGTAAAGCTTACTTATACTGCCCAACTGTACCTACCCAACTTAACCAGCTCTTTTTCCCAAGCTGTGTCTACAGTAAAAAAGGAGCAGATCCTCCAGGTAGTTATTTCAGAGTGGCCAAATGAGATTTCTGACCTAGGAAAATCTCTCCAGTGACTTCAAAGACAGCCTAAAATGAGCTGGGATAAGTGAAATAAACCACTCATTTCTCCAACTTCGAGTCAAAATTACTTAGAGATTGAAATACTTTTTCATTTGATTGCATAGCAGCAGAAAGCCATTTTAAATGGTGACAAATAAGGCATCATAACCAAGTTCATTATCATCAGTGTAAATTAGTTTTGAGTCTATAGAAAATAAGTAACTGATGGTTCTATAGCTTGCTCCATGGGCCTTGTCTTTCATTGTATAGATAACACCATATTACCCCTTAGCTGGAGAGCAATTATGTAATACAACACGTACCAAGATCTTGATTATGGGCTTTCTCTTGTCCTTCCAGGTACAGCAGACTATAGCCAGTCCATAACTTTGGCATCCCCTGTGGGCAGAGTGGTTCTCTGTCTGACTGGCTGTGAAGGACAAGCAAGAATCCACTTGCAGATCTAATATGGGGGCCTGGCTGTCCTGGGACACCAGTCTGGCCAGGTGGGCCTTGGAGAAAGGTAAAAGAAATTTATTTGTGTAACATACAGTAAAAGTTCACACCAGCTGTGTGTTAAATGTTTAGTAAGAAGTTCCCAACTGAACATAATACAACTTCAAGGCTATCATGGGCAATAAAGACACAAGTAAACTTCTGTTATCCTTCTTCTGGGAGAGAAATGGACTAGATTGCCACTGAATGCTTGGCACTTGGCTTTTCTATTGTGCCTCTGTCTTGTGCTGTATGGATTAGGAAATGAACTGAAGTGGGCAGTGATTTCCCAGACTTACTCCCTAGGATGAACAGAACGTCTGGACTGAATTTGAATCCTTGCAGTAACAGTCAAAGCCCCTTGCTCACATATGTATTAAACTCATAATTTATTAGAAAGCAGTCACAGTTAAAATACAATTTTAATTACTGCCAGACAGTTGCCCAATTAGCCCTGGCTCAGACATGCATGCCTATTGATACATGCTGTCTGAGCATGGGTGGTTAATTGCCTTTCTGCTTAATAATGGATGCTGAGATAAATTTTCTTCCAACAGGTCTTGTTATGAAATCATTTACAAATGTCACTGTCAGTGCTTGAACTGAGAAGGGGGCAAGAGGTGTCATGGAATCTCAGGCTAGAGGTGGATGTATCCATGTGGGAATTGGGGGAGCAGAGAGAAAACTCAGTCTGTGCATCATCTCACACATCCCCCTCCGAAGCCATGCTCCATTCTTACCTTGTGGCCCAGCGTATCCTTGCTCTCCTCGGCTCCCTTGGTCCCCTGGTGGTCCAGGTGCCCCAGGTAACCCATCTTGACCTGGCAGGCCATATGATCCTTCTTCACCTTTTATGCCTAGATAAATACAAAGTATGTGCTTTTCCTTCATAGGGCTGCATTTAAGGTTCTACATTGTCCAAACACAAAGGGCCTGTCAGCGAAATGGACACCAGGACAGGGAGGAGCAGAACTGCTATTGCTGGGAATTCTCTTCACCACTTATTCACCCTGTGACCACAGCAGTAGCTCAGAGACATTACTTTGGGAATAGCAGCTCCTGATAAGGTTTTCCATCCTCTCCAGCGATCTTGTGTGATTTACAGTTGAAATCAAAGCACTCCCCAGCAAGCACTATCATGCAAGCCTCGTGCACAATTGCCATCAGGATCTGTACCATGGAATGAGCAGTAACTCCTCCTGAGGCAAGCCAAGCTATCAGATTTGGGAGCCCCATTCAGCAAAGTCTTAGAACATGTAGTGAACTCCCCTTGCAATAATGGATGTATTGGAGTACTTAGAGAACAGGGAGGGACTGCAGAACTGGACTACATCCAGTGGGGAAGGGTAAAGATATTTTTAGGCTCCTGATGGCCTCACCTTTTTGTATTTCTCACATGTCCATGCATTTTATACATTAGCAGGGAAGGTGTGGCTGTGACAGTAAAAGATTCATCTCGTGTAGTGTGCTGATAATGATGGGCCTGTTCACTGGCTACTTAAAACATAACCTGAATTGAACAACGTTACACTTATCAGGTATTGTTGCACTTAGAAGTGTGTTTCCTCTTTTGATAAAAAACAGTTTTCAGATGAGGGTGTTTCTCTAGCACCCACCACGGTTGTTTCTCAGTAATGGTGTTTCATTCCTTGCAGATTTTGCTGTTTAACCTGCAGACTGAGTAATTCAAGGTTGCCTCACAACATTCAAATTTCCCCATGTTACATTTTACTAAGAAAACCTGAACCAGTCAAAACAATTAACAGCTTTTCTGTGTTGGTTGCATAGTTATTCTGCCAAAGCTTAAGCTCATTGAAGGGTTTTAATAAAATCCATTGCTTTTGCCAGTAAAACTTGCAGTTTGCCTTCCAAGCCAGGAGAAAATTGGATTCTCCTATCTTAATGAAGGAAAAAGCCTTACTGTTTCTTTATTTCTTTCATAAAACCAGTGCAAATATGTGTATCACTGTATCACCCGGTTTTACAGAAACCCTTAATGGTGTATATAATGGAAACACAGCTGTGTAACCCCAGAAACCCCTTTTAGATGGCAGATCAACTAAGATATGTAAAACTAGAGAGTTAACTGGAAATTGCATTGTTTCCTTTCACAATAGGAATGACTGCTGCAGGGAATCTCCTGGGAGACAGTAATGGATTTTTTTCTCTGGAGACATTGCATGTCTTGAGCAGCCAACACAACAAACTTTGGCTTCCCAAGTGGGAAATACCTAAAACCACAAGAGGGATTCCACCATCTAAACTGAAGTCACTCTGCAGACGGACTATGCTGTATTTCTATGAAGGTGGCCTCTCTTTTGGGATCACCAGTACCAGCACTGCTCTTGTTTTCTTTTCATCTGCCAGAAGAATGTTTCAGTCTTTCATCACTTCCCTTTAAGATCTCTTTGGTCAGTTTTCTTTGGTGGTAACTTTTTCATGTTCTAACAGATAAAGAGCTCCATTGTAGCCACTTCTCTGCCTTCAGTGTCCTTTTAGGACTTTGGTTAGCAGAGCTTTGGGATTCATTACTGCTAAATTTTAAAGCATGCATATTTTAAACATGCTCCAAGTAGGTCTAAACCACAGGGGTGGCTTGAGGCATTGCTTTATAATTTGTTGGGGAAAAAGGAAAAATACCATTTGAAGAACTTTTTTCTCAACAGTACCTGATGCTTTTGCCCTCCCTGGGTTAGGAAATGGAAATGTAGTGCAAGCAGGCTCAAACAGCCTGGTTCAGCTACATTTATCCATCATCCTCGGCATTAACCAACCCACTACATGTTTCTGGAGACCATTAATAAGTGTTTAAGGAGAAGAGAGAGGGTAAAAACAGAAGAAACTCTGACACTGAGCCTTTTCAACTTGTTCTCTAAATGGCTGAAATGAACATTCAAGCTTTCAAAACATGAGCTTACCTTGGGGTCCAGGGTGGCCTATTGGCCCTGGTAATCCTGCAGAGCCATCCTCTCCTCTTCGCCCTGCTTCCCCAGGAGGCCCTGGGATTGTAGGGCATGAATCATCAACTTTTCCTGGTTCACCAGGGTCACCTGGAATGTGTGATGGGAAAGTGAATTGGAAGACTGGCTAATAGCTCCCATGCAAAAAGTCAACATAAATGTCAGCTAATTTTGGTGTTCAAGAGCATAGCTTAAGTATTTTAAAATCTTGAATTATTGAGTCCCACTGCTTTTAACTTTATTCTTCGTCTTTTAGCACAGTGTTAACAGCATGGCAAGCCAGTGTCTGCAAGCGTTGTGTTAGCTGATCTGTGATCTTTGCCCAGGTGGGCAAGAAGGCCAATGGCATCCTGGCCTGTGCCAGCAATAGTGTGACCAGCAGGACCAGGGCAGTGACCATTCCCCTGTGCTCAGCACTGGTGAGGCTGCACCTTGAATCCTGTGTTCAGTTTTGGGCCTCTCACTCTAAGGAAGACATTGAGGTGCTGGCGCGTGTCCAGAGAGAGGCAACAGAGCTGGGAAGGGTCTGGAGCACAAGTCTGGTGAGGAGCAGCTGGGGGAACTGGGGCGTTTAGTCTGGAGGAGGGTCAGGAGAGACCTTATTGCTCTGTTACAGTTACTTGCAAGGAGCTTGTAGAGGGTCTCTTCTCCCAAGTAACAACAGGAAATGGCCTTAAGTTTCATCAAGGGATACTTTGATGGATGTAGGGAAATAAGTCTTCAGGGGAAGGGTTGTCAAGCCCTGGAACTGTCCAGGGAAGTGGTGGAGTCACCACCCCTGAAGGTATTGAAAAGACATGTAGATGTGGCACTTGGGGACATGGTGTAGGGGTACCCTTGGCAGTGCTGGGTTAACGGAAAGATTTGATATCTTAAAGGTCTTTTACAACTTAATTCAATGATTCTATGTTTCACATATTTGGTGCACAGCTTTAGTCTTAATGTGCCCCAAACTGATTTGAGTTAAAGCCTAAAGTCTACCTACACAACTTCGGTGCAAACATCTTGGCACATGGAAAATTTTGCAGTATTTTGCCTATTGTGTTGCTGCAAAACCATCAATAGGCAGGCCAAAAAAGCTAGCCCATAACAGCCATTTGAAGTAATTATAATATATTAAAAAAATAATAGCCACATTTTATATATTGAAAGTTACTGGGAGCTCTTGCCTGCCTGCATTTTGGATCAACATTTAGTCAGATGGGGAGTTCAGTGTTTGTAGTATCCAGTGTTAGGATTCAAGCTTTTGCTATGATTTTGATTAGAAAGAAAAAAACCAAACAAGTAAGAACGAGAAACAAATATTTCACTAGTCTAATTGACATCCTAGCATGAAACCTCTCAGCAGAGCATTATCTGACATTGGTGCTATTTATGTGAAACAGGTATTAGAACTATGTCCTTGTAGGAGTACCTACTATTCCTAGCAACCATGCCAAGGATACCTTCTAGTAAGAGCTGAATGTTTCTATACATAAGGGAGCTCCCATGAAAAGAACAATAATCAAGAGTCATGAACTTACCTATGAAACCTGAAGGATTTGAAAAATGGAAAGCAGATTGTGGCCATTGTGGTGCAGGTGGAAGCAAGTTTCAAGCATGTAAATTAGAGTAAAGAATGGAATGAGAACTGAAATCACTTACATGAGGTGACATTAGAAACAAATAGTTTAGAAATTTTTACTCAAATGAGAAATCAGTTAAGTTGGCAACTGCAGGGGTCTTTTTTCTGAGATTGTTTAAATTATCTGCATGCAAGTAAACATTAGTATGAGTATATATGAATAGAAAGATCACAGTTACAGTTGAATGAGAATAAGCAACAGGTCCATAAGTACCTGTGGGACCTCTGGGACCAGGTCTTCCTGGAAAACCTTGGTCTCCTGGTTGTCCTGTAGCACCAGGTGGACCCTGTGGGCCATGGATCCCCATGGGACCTGGAAATAAAACCAAACATTAAATAAAATGAAGTCTGGATGCTTGAGTAACAAAAAATGCTTGGGAGTCCTCAACTCTATTGTGTCACAGAAAGAAATGCACATTTCTTCTTCTTTCCCTGGTCTGGATCTGACTTAAGATTTATGACTTTTCTTTTTGTAGAGATTGGAAGTGATTGATGTAGATGGGATTTCTCTACAGTGTGTGAAAGAAGCAGAGTATGTAGAGTTCTGTTTTCAAACTAAAGAATCTGTTGAGAGCCCCGAGCTATTGATATGGGGCAGATGTGAGACTGTTAGTTCAAACACATCTGCATTGTCCATAATTTCTCAAGACCCCTGAAGAGGGGTCATGGTTTGCTTACCTGGCAAATTTAAACATTTTACTGCCTTATTCTCAGATTGGCAGAGGTGTCTTCCAACAAGCTGTTGGAAGCAGTGCATGTGAGTCTGTCTCTACTCTCACCTTCCACCCCAACCCCATCATATCTGTAGGTAACCAGGCAGAGCTGTGGAATGTCCAGCCTCCACCCCTTCTGCCTGGCTCCATCTCCAATGGCAACCCCCTGGGCACAAGGCCCAGTCGCAGGGGCTGGCCATAAATGCACACAGAACTTAAAAATCTCTGTGACCATACCCTTTGGGCCTTCTCTTCCTGGGCTCCCTGGAGGGCCTCTGGCTCCCTGCTGTCCTCGTGGCCCAGGATTACCTGGTGCCCCTCGAATGCCAGTATCACCTGGATCTCCTCGCACAAAGATAGTCTCTCCAGGAGGACCAGGATTCCCAGGATCACCTATGGTAAAAGAACTTTATTCTTAATGTATGCACAAAGTATAAACATCTAAAAATAGCCATGTTCTGCTGGTGGGTTTTTTTTTATTTTACTCTAGGGTTTTTTTTTTTCCCTCTAAGATGTAGGACAGCCTTTGCATGTTTTTGGAAATACTAGTGTTAGCCTTTGTCCAAGGCTTTGTAAGGAAGACAATGACAGGAACGCTTCCCAAAGTTATTTAACTTCTGTGCAAGCAGAAAGTGGCAAGGTACTGGTACATTCATTGAAACACTGTTTCTCTATATTTGTATCTTACAGATTAATTACTGTGTTGCTTAATCTGGAGATCTGCCTTTTGTCCTTGCCCTGGTGATCTACCCAGTGTTCACTTCTCTGTGTGTTCACTGAGGCATTGATGGGTTTCTTTATTCCCTATGCACTTCTATACATTGTTTCACAGACAGTAGCCCTGTTATTCCTAGTAGCCTCAAGGGTTTTTTACATGATAGAATTTGGTATTTTTAGTTTTAGTACCTCTGATGCCATCTAAACCAGGTAATCCTTGATCACCTGGAGGACCAGGGGAAGCACTATCAGGAGGTCTTCCCATAGGTCCAGCAGGTCCAACAGGTCCTCTTCTACCTAAGGGATCACATTAGAAAAAGGAAAAAAATCAGGGTTTTTTTTTAGATTACAGACAGAAGTTAGAAACTAAAAGAATGCTGACATGAGATGTCATGGAGGTAATATATGCTCCCACTTGTATACCAAACATACCAGTCCCCAGGCTAATGAGGCCATCTTGTCAAAGTGAAAATATTTGTCACCTTTTTAAATTCTTAATTCTCCCCGTAAAATCTATGTAACCTTACAAATACATCATCACATACTGACACATTGCCACAGATAGCCACGTTTTCCTTAATTCCAACAATGAGAGAAATGGTAACAATGTAAGGTGAGTAGGGACTGTGAAATGATTCTGCCTGGGGCAAGATAAGTATTCACAGATTGTTCCTGCAAAAGAGAGTTACACCAATTCCTAAAAACCTCAGTGAACAAGATGAACTTACTAGCCTTAACTGCATTTTTTTTTCCTAATCTTTAATCTGGATTTTTACACAATAAAACATTTATGCCCTTACTTGTGACAGGCAGAGTTGCAGGTTACCACCCTCTGCATAACACTTTTGAACAGCTGCAGCTTGTTAACATGTGGGTTGCATTCTATTGCCTTCTCTTTTCTACAAAAACCCAAATCTAGTTTCTTCAGTCTTGCTTTTGACCCCATCCTTCTGTTTACTTTCTGGTGAGTTTTCCCTTATTTGTCAAAGCTGGTCACAGCCATGGGACGCCTTGCCTGTCCTATGTCAAGCAGTGTTAATACATCTCAGAATTAAACTTTCTCTTTTTTCCTCAACAGCACCATGCTGTTGACTCCCTCAGTTCCCAAACTAGTAACCAAACTAAGAAAAAGGATTGTGTCTTCATCTTAGAATAATTCACCTCACCAGATTTCACCTCCTGCTATTTTTCTTCCATGTGTTACGTGACTGCGGCAAGGTCTGGCAGCGAAAAGCCGATGTCACTTCCAATCACAGAATTGCTGAGGCTTGAGTGGGCCTCTGGAGACTTTCTAGTCTAACCCTCCCCTCAAAGCAGGATCAGCTAGAGCAGGTTGCCTCGGACTCAAACCCAGCTGGGGTTTGAGTATCTCTAGTGACAGACACTTCATAACTTCTCCAGGCAACCTGTTCCCATGTTCAGTTCCCTTCACAGGGAAAATAAAACTTTTCCTTATATTTAAGCAGAATTTCCTGTACATCAGTCTGTGCCCATTACCTCTTGTCCTGTCTCTGGGTATCATTATGAAGGAACTGTCTCCACCTCCTTCCCATTAGGTACTTACACACATTAATAAACTCCCTCTGAACCTCCTCTTCTGGAGGCAAGCTGAAGCAACTCCCCCTCCATCAGCTTCTCCTCATGGGAGAGATGCTCCAGTCTCTTCACTTTCTCAGTGGCCCTTCCTCAGACACTTGTTTTTTCCCATTTGTGTGCAGTTCCTGTATCACCAAGCTCTAAAATAACCACTGCAATCTTGTGAAGCAGTTCTCTCTTGCACTTACATCAGAACAGTTGATAGATTTACTATAGTTCTGGGAGTGCCAGATCCTCCGCACTCTTTTTCTTCAGGAATTTCTTCCCAAGTGGTGACCCTACCTAGCAGTTCCCTGAGTCTATTCAAGTCCCTAATTTTCTATTTTCATTCTTTCCTATAACATAAACCAGGAATTCTAGAATATCTGTATCTCTACTCAGGAAACATCAGCATGTTACAACAGAAATGTTTGTAGGGAGAGAATCTTCTGAGTAATGTTCATATTAACCAGAGTAAGAGCCTGTATGAGCTTAATTTCAACTCTGCAGAGCAGCACTTCGGAGAAAACCTATTCTTACCTGGAAATCCTGGGAATCCCCTTTCTCCAGGGGCGCCTGGAATAGAAATACCAGGCCATCCAGGTTCACCTCTGTCTCCTTTTGGTCCAATTTCTCCTGAGTATCCTGGGGGCCCTGTCTCACTCTGACCTTTATAAGAAAACAATTATGTACATAAAGTTTACAGCGAGTACAAATACAGATGTGCAGAACAGAAATACCAGCTGCAGATGTTCCTCCTTGCAAGGGTTGCCTAGTGCTGTTTTTCTGGTTCTCTCTTAGAAGCTGGATAGAGTTTTGTTGAATCTGGCCATAATTCATCACTTTCAAAGAAAGTAATCTTTTTGCTTTAATGCTCTTCTTCAGGGGTTATTTTATATGGTGTCATTGTCTGTAACCTGAAATGTAAACTGATTGCATGGTTCTAAATTTAGTTTTCTATCAGCATATATTTGTAATCTTTAGATAGATTATAAGCATTGCTTTTTTAATAGTGCTTCAAAAGCACCTTTTGAAAGTTCCAAATACATCAGCATGAGTGAAATCCATGTTCCTCTTAAGTTCGTGGCACAGTTCCCACAGACTTTAAATGGAGCTGGGATTTCACAAGTCTCCTTTTAATTTGTTAGTTTTATCTTTTACATATTAAAAAAAAAATCTTGGCTCTCCTTTGAATCATCTGCACTGAACTTTTTAATTTTATAAACAGCCTTGAAACATTCCAACAAAACTATGTGAGTAATGGAAGTTTGAAAGTTTTCCCCACAAATAACTGCAGGTGTGCCATTAGGCATATTTTAGATTCTGTTTGAAAGTTTAGTCCGAGCCTTAATGGTATCTTCTGGGCAAGGCAAGCATCAAAATAACATGCACCACTCCTTGCACATTCAGTCATTTAGGAGAAGATTTTTTGTTCCAGTTATTTCTTGTCTTTACCTGGAGCTCCTGCAGAACCCTTTTGACCTTTTAGTCCATCCAAGCCATCCAGTCCAGGCAGTCCAGGAAGACCTGAGAGGTGTTACATAGGTATGACTGGGTGCCACAATCATCCTTTACACTCACAATTAAAAATCAAGCCTGTTTTTTTATCTGACGACACATACTGGACCAAGATGGGGTATTTGCTGAATTTGATTACTGGCAACTGAAGATGAGACCACATGGCAGTGCAGTCTTTTTGGAAAGGCAAATGTGAAAAAAATTAAAAATAGCAGTCATAATACAGTTTCACATCAAAGCAATCAGAAAGCACAACTTTTAATCCTTTAGGTATTTCCATACTGCTGGTAGCAGATTATGGGCTAATCTATAGAGAACCTTGTGTCTGTGGCTGGACTGCTACTGCTACATGTGCTTGCTACTCCAAAGTTGCTGTGCTACCACTTCATGGCCACTGATGGAGATGCAGACACTACCTAAGATATCTGTAAAACTGGAACTTCTTTACAGCTCCTGTTCAAAATAGAAATGCAATTTAACCCAGCTGCACCAACAAGAGGCTAAATTTTCACCTTGCTTCCTTTCTCTGGTCCTGCAGATTTCACACAGAAAACTATGCTTTTTTGCATCACTCAATTACAAAAGTTCTTTGAACTGAACAGCACAAAGCCTTTGAAGACAACAAATCTGTAATTGAGACCTATGGTGACACATGGTAGTATATAGAGCAGCCCTGTCACTAGTGATGTTCCCTGGCACTGGCTGTTTGTAGTAGTCAGACATAACTTTTGCTTTATAATCTGTGTTTTTCTGAAAATTGCTCAAACACAATAAGTAACGCCATAGATGGCATCTTTTTATCAATTTTTTTAAAAGTTGAACTAATCTGAGGTTTTGTTTGTTGTTTGCAGTGGAGGGTAAAAGTATCTCCATGTCATCAGCAGTTTACAGTTCCTAAGTTGCATAGATAAACTATCAAATGTGAGAACAAACCCTTCCTTAGTGCAGACAGCAGTCTGTCACCTGGTCACAGCAACAGGTCTGGCAAAACTGATGGGTCATTCGGTGACAAGTTTCAAAGAGGTTTCAGAGAGAGGAACAGATTTGGGATGCCTCTTGCTCCAGAGAGGGACACTGATCATCAAGGAGCTGGATGATACTATCAGTGCCTACTCCTGTCTCTGTTCTACTTCTGCTGCTCATCTCTGCCTCCTTTCCTTCCACGTCAGTTCCTCTCCCTGCCCTGCAGGATTCCCAGACTGGCTGCAGTGGGTTTTTCCCACAAGTCTGAATTTATCTGTGTGTCTGTCCTTTCCTCTGGCTCCTTCCTGGCACAGAAGATGTCGGTTCTCTGTTGGGTGCCTGTGCTCGATCCCAGCATGTCCTGCAGCTCACCCACCTGCCATATACCCAGAGCAGGGATCTTGGGAGAATTTATTGCTCTATTTAAGCACAAATGAATGGATATATTTTTAAAGTTTATAAACTGGTCAAATTGGGCAAGGACAAATTTCTGTAGGAAGAGCAACACAAATACTCTTCATCAAGTGCTAGGGACAAATTTCAATGTCCCTAGTTCAAAGATGGGTCATCTGTGAAAGAAAAAATAAAAAAGCCCTGGAGTTCTCTAGCAGGCACACCAAAACTTATAATCATATAGCTTTGTTCTCAGAAACTGCTGAATTATTTTAGTTAAAATTTAACAAAGGATGAATTGAAAAAAAACCAAAACAGTGTGTAGCAAACACCAGTCTGGGAAAATTTTAAATCCAGAAGATTGTTTGAAAACCTGCAAAACGTTGATAATATACTCTCTGTGTAATCCACTTTATAATATGGGATACTAGCCACCTGTAATATCTTCTGTGGCCTTAATTAACTGTTCTTTAACTTTTCGTGACATTCTATGTTTCATTCCTGCTTTCTGTAGCCTTCTTGTGCTTTGGACACGTTCCCATTTTAAAATTTATGTAAGAGTTGCATTTGGGGAATTTAACAGTGGTATTTTAAAATTATTATGAACTCCTAACTAATTTTGGCCCCCAGGTCACCATTTAAAACTTTTTTGATCTTTGACTCATGCAAGATTGATGAGTTGGTTTACTTGCTTTCCAGGGAATTTCTGACACATTTGCCAACAATCCATTATAATATCAGCACTTGTAATTCTAGATTTTTGGATTGCTATAGCCCCATATTTCTAGGTACAGCTGAATTGGCTGACCTGAGCATGAACCACTGTTTCTGTATTGTACAGCCCAATTCAACTTCTACTCATACAGGTCATGCTGCTGATGGTCTGAGTATTACTTGCTCCATAAAGGATTACTCACACAAGTAAGGCTTGCCAGGCTAAGCCCTTAACTAGTAAAACTACTGTCATAAAGAAAATGGGATTATGCTTTGATAGATGATGTTTAATTTATTTTTTTTAAATCCAGAAGTTCTTTAAAATCTAGAAGTTCAGGCACAAAACCGTTAATGTAACTGAGAACCAGTGAGACTAACGAGGCCGTGTACTTAGCTCTGAATTATCCATTTAATTTCTAATGCTTGCACCAGCACTTGCTGAAAACAGCAGCAAGATCTATATATCCAATTGAACTGGAATACAAATACCAGTCAGTTTTCATTAATGGCTGTAGTTTCAAAAGTGTTACCCTTTTCTCAGCTATGCTGGCAATACACAGAATCCTCAGCTTAGAAGGCAACTTGGTCTCTAATGATTTGCCATTTGGGACTGAACTTTTCCCTGTGCAGGATGTGTGTTAATTTGTTATGTTCCTGTGCAGGACTTGGGATAACTTCTGCACAATATACTAAAGAAGTGTCTCATGACAAGAAGGAAAGAGCCCATCAGCTATGAAGTTTTCAGCAGAAGAATGCTTTTTTTCTTTTTTGACCCCTTTCAGACATCCCTGCCACTGCAGATCTCTGCCTTTGTTACAGCAAATATTGTTTGCAACACTGAAATGGTCTCTTGCACATTATGCACCAGCAGGGAATCTGTCATGACAGGCTAAATCAGCACTGGTTATTTACTGCAAGCAATCATAAATTGTTTCCATTTTTCATTTGAATTTTCAGTAGTTTATAAGAAACCTTCTCAATTTTTCCTTAAGCTGACTTTGAAAAAGTGGATCTATTGTCCTCTCTAACCCTTTTTTATAGCCCCAAGTGTTACTTTGCTGTGGTTTCTGTATATGGGTTACTAATCTTCTTCCTGTTTAGGAACTGGTTATGAAGCACACTATAACAGACACAGGATACAGAGTTGATAACTTTCTTTATGAAGTATTAATAACTTACAATTTCAATTCTAAACATAGTAAAAGTTAATAATATTCTCCAACAAAAACAACTGTATAGATGAACTGATGTTCAATCTAAACACAACAATCATTGTGAGAAGTGTAAATTAGGAGTTGGAGGAAACACTTCTATGTTAAATCCACCAAAATCAGTTTTGGGAGAAAACAATGCAACAAGAAAACCAACAATAAAACCCAACTCAAGTTATCACAATTCGTTAAAACAAATTTGAAAGACAACGCTGTCATAGGAGCCCGCTGGGTTTATAGAGTAACAGTGGCACTCCATGGTGAAAATGCAGAACACAGCATAACGGAAGTGAAAGTGAAACAACTGAATTACTGCAAACTCCTTTTCCTTTCCTGAAGTTCTGCTACCAGTTACACCAGCTAAGGCAGACTCTGTTTCTGCCTTCCTCCTTACTCATTTTAGATTGTAGCCCAATTTTTCAAAGTAGCATTTATGTTGCTTCTCAAAGGTGATGGGAACTGGCTTAAGTCTTCTAGCAGCTTGAGACCACGGAGTCCAAACCACAGTCACAGTTAGGCCTTTTCCATTTTCACTACTCAAAGGGTGTTTATGTCTGGTACTGTCTCATTACCACTAGAATGGCACTGTATATAGTGTTTACCTTTTCTGCCCTGGGATCCAGGTAACCCTTGCAATCCTGGGGGTCCCAAAATTCCGTGTTTTCCTTTTTCTCCAGGTTCTCCTGGCAATCCCGGAGGACCTGTACCTCCTGAGAGTAAAAAAAAAAAACAACCCTGTGAATGTGCAATTCTATTAAACTGTTGATTTTTCCCCCATGCTGTGCAGCACACTGTGTTAACAGCAGTACCTGAAAGTGTTTGGGGATGTAGGAAGAATTGATGGATCTTGCTCTCTGAGACTGAGCAGACAATTGCTGCTGTCTATAGGTACAGAAATAACTTTCAATGCCCCCCTTCATATGATCTCTGATTTCTCCAGCCTCCTCAACTGCCTTTTCTTGTTCCATATCTCTTTTGAGCTATTCCATGGCACTATTTTTGAAACTTTGGCATTACCTGGTAATCCAGGTGGCCCTGGATATCCAGGGTCACCCTTGGATCCTGGTCTTCCAGGTTGTCCTGGGATACCTGATAAGCCCTTCTCCCCTGGAAATCCACGAAGTCCTTAAAGAAAAAAAAAGCAGTTGCTATAGAATGGCTCAAAATGCACAGGGAGCAGAGCTCCCTCCCTGCTAACAAAACTGAGAGAAAATAAATTTTTAAGTCCAATTTTTTCTTCAATCAGACAGAGGTACCTGGTAATCCTGGATCTCCTGGAGGCCCTTTCCGACCGTGTGTACCAAGCAGAGGAGTTGGGTCACCTCTCTTGCCTGTTGAGGTACAATGACTTCCATTTTATACAAGCATCCTTTCCATCCACAAAACCAAAGCTAGACACTTTTGTAAGATCAGAAAAGTCACTAATAGATATAAACAGCTATAGAAGGGGCTAAGAGAACACAAAATGAAAATTGCTTTTGCACATGCAAATTATGACATTTCACTTTGCATTTTCTCTTGTTTGATTTGACAAATTTTCCATATCCATAAGAATGTATTTGTACATGGTTTTCATGGAATTTTTAAATTCTATGGAATTTGACAGGAATTTATCTTCTAAATTAGTAATACCTACTTTTAAAGGAACAAGCTGTTAAAGAATATACTGAAATGCAACTTTTGCCTTCAGGTAAGTGAGACTTGTTTCTAATTACATTCATGTTTTATGGGAAAACAGGACAGAAGTGAAAATAATTTTCTAGTGAGTCTTCACCATTTATCCCACATATATCCTAACAATATTGCTCTTTTCAAAGCTTATCTATATAAACTCATTACCTTTACATCCTTTGGTGCCAGTCAGTCCTGGATATCCAGGGTTTCCTGGTAAGCCAACATCACCCTGATTTTTTTAAAAAACAAGATAAAAATGTTTGACATAGGATATGCATAGCAGGAATGATCTGCAGGAGCATTTGGTTCTCTTAGCAGAACTGTACCTTCAGCTCAACAGAAAAGCATCTTGTCTTTGTTACATGTCTGGCACTGGCCACCAACAAGAAACTGTAGGTTAGACTTGCTAATAATTTTGAATTTGTGCTTTTATGGCTCATTCTCATTCTTGGCCCAAACAGCTTAATTTCACCACAGATGGCTTGGATAATTTGATTTAAATGTACCATAAAATATATAACCAATATTGTTGTATGTTACCCAAAATTTACTATAAACATTAACCAGAAATATTGTGATGTAATGATAAAAATATAGATTTCCCTATTTTTCCTTTTGAATAATGACCTTTAGTCAGCAAAGAAATTTAATATAACAAAGCAAGCAAAAGTATGCCCCTTTACCAAGAAAACAACTGTGCTTTATGCTTCATGTAATCTCACTGTCTACCTACCCAGCATACAAGCAGTGAAGAACTGTGCCTTGCAGGTGATGTTTGTGTGGTTTTGTGTATTTGTTCTTGTGCAACACTGCTTGCCTGGGTACTGCCTGGGGCAAAGATGACTTGGTTTGTCTTGTCTGTTGCCTTGGTCACTTCACACAGCAAGATATGAAGAAGCAGCTACATATTAACTTCATAATTATGCTGCTGCTATGTTATGATCTCTGTGGTAAGTGGTTTGTCAATCTGTTCTTAGGAATAATGTTAAAGACTTGATTGTGCATCTGATTTTTGCCCCCCTACTTAGTGTAGTGGAGCCTGGACTTCAACCTGGCAAAGAACTACATCAGAACATGTAGCTAAGAGAGGCCCCTTCCTAACTCCCACCACAGTTCCTGCTAAAACATAACCAAAGCAGAGAGGTGTTTCATTAGGGAATTTACGTTTCATACTTCACTGGCTGTCTCTTCTCAGAGGGAACATCTAATGGGTGAGTACAATACAAGCACCCTTCATCCTATTTCTTAAGAGGCAGGAGATAACTGCAAAGTCCAGGACACTTCACTACCACTCTGTTTACCTGGTCACCTGGCCCTCCTTGAAAACCTGTACTTCCTTGAAGGCCCTTCGGTCCAGGCAAACCCCGTGGTCCTGGAAACCCCATCACTCCAGTGTCACCTTGGTCACCTGGCAGTCCTGGAACACCATTCTTCCCTGGAAATCCTCGTGTGCCTCTGAAACCAGCATTGCCTTTTTCACCTGAAGTGAATGCCAGAACAAGACAATGACCAATCAAGTCAAGCCAATGTTTGACATTTTCAGTATGGCAATGTTTTCACTCTTGGTGTATTGCCTTAGTAACAATCCAAAGAAACTGTGCAGCCACTTTAGGAATCTGTAAACATGGTATGGTGGCTGGATGTTACTGCAGCCCTGAGTGCACACTGTGAAAACCACCAGTGATTTATATCAGAGGAATGTGTGTGTATGCAGGGCTTTCTTTTATGAACTTACCTCTTTCACCTCTAAATCCATGCTCCCCAGGAAACCCTGGGTCCCCCATTTGTCCTTTCTCAAGACGGAGGTTAATGCAGCCACTGTCTCCTGGAGGCCCCCTTTCCCCTTGGAAGCAAACATATGGAATGTAAATATATCCTCACGAGTGACATGTCCTGAAAAGCAATTTGAGTGATGATTTTCCCAATAGAGAAAGCCTTCAAATACTAATGTGGTTCTCTGTTGTTTCAGCAGGCTCACTGCTAACAGAATTTGCAATCCTTCTCTTGCTTTTTCTCTAATTCAGTCGTGACCCAGGTGATGTTAAATCAGAAGAATTAGGAAAGATTGTGAAATTATGAAAGATAGCAATTTTGAACTGCCTGTGATTGCACCTTGCAGATGATTATTCTCTTTCCCATAAAAAGTAAACATGTTTTTAACACAGTAGCAACAAAACTAAACATAGCAGCAATACAACTACAGAGTGAAGTGGATTTTTACAAACCTTTTATTCCTATATCTCCACATTCTCCACTAGGCCCAGGTAGACCCATTTTTCCTTCTTCACCTTTTACCCCGAAGATTCCCGTTGGGCCTTGTATTCCTGGGAGTCCTGGGAATCCTTGGGGTCCTTGAATCCCTTTGCTTCCTGGTAATATGAAATGCTTTATTTACATGTTCAGTCTGCTTATACTGTTGCTGTCATATTCCACAGAATAGTATAATGCAAAAGCAGGATACTTAGAAGGACTTCTTAGGAAATCAGCAGAACTACATAACCAATAGCTGGAACATGGCTTCATGCCAAGATCAAACTTCTCTTGAAACCCAGATTCCACTGAAGCAAATATCCCCTCCTATCTGCTGCCAGCCCCTGGAGATTCAGGCTACATGTACTCCTAAAGCAGTTATCCCCAAAACATCACCAGATCTTGCATGTGGCTACTGGATTATGGGGGCTTCATTCTGCTCCCTGTCCCTGCCCTTCAGCTCAGGAGGCTGGTACCCAGACAACAGCTGGTCTTACCATTAAAGACTGAGGCCAAGAAGACATTAAGTACCTCAGCCCTCTCCTCATCCTTTGTCACTGTGTTTCCCCCTCTCCCATCCAATAAAGGATTGACATTCTCCTTATCCTTCCTTTTGCTGCTGATGTATTTATAGAAACATTTTAACTGTCTTTTGCTGCAGCAGTCACATTGAGTTCTAGCTGTTCTTTGGCCCTTCTGATTTTCTCCCTCCATAACCTTAAGACACCCTTGTCCTCCTGAGGTGCCTGTCCCTTCTTCCAAACTTCATACACTCTCCCTTTTTTCCTGATTTCAGCTAACACTCTGTTCAGCCCAGCTGGTCATCTTCCCCACTGGCTTGTCTTTCGGCCTATGGGGATGGCCTGTTCCCATGCCTTAAAAATTTCCTTCTTGAAGAATGGTCAGCCTTGCTGGACTTGTTCGCCCTTCAAGACTGCCTCCCAAGGGATTCTATTAACCCTAAACACATTCCTCTTATTATAGCATATTACAACCTATTACAAATAGTCAGGAAATAATACATAGAAACATGTCAGTGTTGTAAAACAAGCCCCAGGACGCACCAAGATGCATCAAACTCCCACAGTTTCCATCCCATTGTTTTTATCATAAGAGAAAGAACAAGGGATGGTTCTATGGTTATTGACTCTACCCTGCTGCACAGTCTTATTCTTGAAACTGGAAAGGGTGGTGGGTGCAAAGTACTTCCTAACCTTAACAGCAGTAAAAAGAGCTCCCTCTACAAGAGAACTTACAGGTGAGGTGGTCTGCAGGGTATTTAACATACCTGTTTCTCCTGGGAAGCCAATGGGTCCTTCATTGCCTGGAAGTCCTGGGGGGCCTCGTGAGCCTGGAGGACCTGGGAGACCTCGTGAGCCTGGAGAGCCTTTGAGACCTTTGATTCCAGGTGGCCCGGCCAGGCCCCTGTCTCCCCTCTGACCTTTAAAGCCTGGTAAACCTGAGAAAGAGAGCTTTAATCTATGTATGTAAATGCAGGCAAAAGTTCAGCATTGTATCTAAAAAGTAGAAAGTGATAGATTGGGTATAAATTTGAAGATCATCAAACATGGCAAAATAACTTGAAAACTTTTTTACCATGTTGGAGTCCTGGCCCTGCCTAGATTTTTCAATTGGAATGTTTGTTTTCTTGTATTTCTTTAGTGACAGACAGTGGAAGAGCACTGTGAAAAATCCTTACTAATTTGTAAATATTTTTGATATATGTGTCTCCTGGCTCTTCCTAAATAACACTTCCATTAAAGAACAAGGAAGATAAAAGAATCACAGTAACGACAGGAGCTCAGTTAAGTTACTCAGGACAACAGGTAAGAGACAACTCTTTGTTTATTACTTATAGTGAACCCACTGCGATTTAGCCAGTTAAGGAACAGCATGGAAGGGAAACTGGGAAACAGCTGAGATGCAGAGTCTACATTCCTTGAGTTTAAAGAAAAGTGCAAAACATAATGTACATCCCCAGTAATGAGCAGCCCCCATGGAAATATGTCATGCCAGCCACAAAAATCATGTGATGAAATCTGGCAGAAAATATGTGCAAAGCTTAGAGCTGTGAGGCAACCTGCTGGATGTTGTGTACCTTGAGGTCCTGGCAGGCCCACGACACCTCTGAGTCCTGGTGGTCCTGGTAAGCCTGGGACACATGGTGAGCCAGGGAAGCCTGGGCAGCCTGGTGCTCCTGCATCACCTTCTGGGCCTCTAAAACCTTTGGCACCTGGAAATCCTGGGGTGCCAGGTTGTCCTGGAAAAAAAACCATTGCTAGTTCCATTACTCACTGTCCCTCAAAATTCCCAATTTTAATTTTGAAATGTACATGTTCGGTTACTATAGTATCTTACTTATCCTCTAGTTTTTGCATAGTTTGTGAAAAGTGATGCTTTTCTGCAATTTAGAATTGGCTGCTGTGGAGAGCTTCTTTCTTTAAGGAACAAATACAAGTTCAATCCTCATCTATAGGTACAGAAGATAGTTTCTGATGTGTAGGAGCAGAATAGGAGTAGCTCACTGGCCTGGACCAGGGGCACAGCACTGGCTCAGTTCTATAGGTACTCCCTGCACCGAAGGATGGGTGCATCTGCTTATGGCCAAGCAAAGGGAAGACCTGTAAAAGGAAACAGCAATATCCTCTGTGGGGTGGGAAGTAAGTGGTGCTGTGGAGACCTCTCTGCAGCAAACAACAAAATGTAAATGTAAAAAAGGGGAGTACTGGTCACAGTCACCATTATGGATCCAAATGAGAGGAAGTTTTATCTGAACCAGGAGCACCTTTGCTCACATTTTGTCCTTTGAACATGTAGAAGTGTTTCATAGGAACTGGCCCCATACCTTGAAGTCCAGGAATGCCTGGATTACCCCTTGCTCCTTGTGCACCGGGGGGTCCCGGCAGTCCCCTGCTGCCTGGGATTCCTGGAGGGCCATATGTGGTGTCACCTGGAAGACCTTTTGGGCCATCTGTGCCAGGTGGACCTGGACGGCCATTTTTGCCATCAATTGTAGATCCTCTTTCACCTTCATCACCAGGATCACCAGCTGTGCCTCGAAAGCCTGTTTATACAATTTTTAAATTCAAATAGTGCATAATTCATGAGATGTTCAGGGTTTCTTGTTTTGTTTCCCCCCCCAAACTATGGAATACTGTAGTCTAAACTTAGCCAGATTAAAGTTGCCACCTTGCAAAGAAAAATAACATCATAAATTAAATTTCATGTTTCTTATTTATAGCTAAGGATACATGAGGGTTGAAGGAGATAATTCCTGTGGGAAGTGACAGGTGTTTTCTTTGGGGCAGCATCTGCCTTGAGCATCTGTCACTGCTGTCCAGTTCAACGCCTTTGCTAAAGTGATACTAACTGTTCTCAGTTTTCTGAAAATACTTCCTCTCTGGACACTGAACTAGTCAATTCAATTCAATTCAATTCTGCTTTACCCTACCCCATCCTACCTTTCCCTGCATGTACGCGTTACGACTTGACCAGCCGCTCTCCCAAATTAGGAAAAGCACAGCTCACCTTCCGGCCCTGGGATTCCTGCTCCTGGCCTCCCTCGATGGCCTTTTTGCCCATCAAAGCCATTTGGTCCAGGATGCCCAGGGAGTCCTTTTAAACCCTTTTGTCCTGGAAATAAAAAGGAAATACATGGAAAAGCTGACAGAGCACTAAAATGTGTGATCTAAGGATTGTATCTTTATCCCATACAAATTCATATACTTTGAAAACAAGCTGCTTCTAACTTTTTGGGCAAGAGTCACAAACAAATGCATGGGCCTGTTTTTCTAAATGAACGTGTTCCCTGTTCCATTAACAGCAGACTGCAAATCACCAGAGTCAATTAGGAAAAAAATATTTCCTACAACATTTTAATGTTACAGGCCATCAACAGTATTAACCCAGTGAATGACAGGTGTCAGCTCAAGTTCTTATACTCTCCTGTGCTATGTCCTGCTTCTGGAATGGTGCAGATGAGCTCAGTACACTCATCCCTGTTCTTTCATGTCTGGATAAATTTTTGCTCCCACCCATAACACAGATGTCAGGGAGCTGTGTAATAATACCATATTAAGCAGCTTGAATATCCACTATCTCCATTTCTTCTGAATTTTCTGTGATATTTCAAATGTCTTGGAGGTGATCACAAGCAACACTTTGCCAGTTCCTGGGTGAGCTCTTTGAATTTAAGATGAACAAGTTGAAGTAATGGTGATAAGTATTGAGATTTTAGGGCTCAACTGCAAGTTGCCATGAGAATATAATTTTAGAAATTACAGATTTGCAGCGTTTCTTTGCCTTGCACATCTCTTTTTCCTGGTGTCCAGATGTACATACTCTAAGCCTTACCCAACTCCAGCCATATTTTACAGACTCTCTTATGGATTTTAATTGAGGTAGGACAGAGTTTGAAGCTACTTTGATTTAATTATTTCCATGGAGGCAGCCTGCATACCTTCTGATGGTGCAAACCGCAGCTGTCTGGCCCTTGATTCTATTAGAGAGTACATTCCTGTATATTTGCAGTTTTACATTTTGAAACACATATTTTGTTGAAAAACCAGAAGAGTGTAGCTTTTTAGGATAGCCTCTTTTCTTTAATTAGCAACTTAAAACTCCATTTCAGTTAAAATCAAGAATTCTCCTATGTATCAACATACCTTGAACACCTTTAAAACCTGGGGGACCTGGATTTCCAGGATATGGTGACGTAATGCAGACAGTTTCACCTGAAGCAAGGAGAAGAAATTGGCCTATTTGATTTTAGGTTAAATGGAGTCTGAACACTTACTGTAGCATTTCTGGGGAACTACCCAACCAGATGTGCAAACCTAAAGTGACTGTTTATGCACATTGTTATTTCCATATTACTGGAGTTTTGATGAAGGATCTAAAAATATATTATTCTTGATACTTCCTACAGAATATTGGTAGTATTTCAAATGGTTGTAATACAGCTATATTTCTGAAAGACAAATATTTTTTTAATTGTCATGGCAATTTGTTTTACAATACTCTCTATTACAAGAAAGAAATAATATTTTCATTTCAATTCTATCTACAGCTATCAGTGTACATTTTTTTTTTTTGCTAAGCATTTTTTATAACCAAAAACCAGGCCAGGCTCTAAGTATGATTTGTGTTTTCCTATAAATTAATATTTGCACCATAAATGAATAGCACTGTATGTATACACATAGATATACATATAGAATAATACATATTAATATAATACACAATACATATTAAACCATAATAGATGCCACCAAACATCCAAACATGTATTTTGTTATTTCATTCGTAACATAAACATTTAAAATTACCTTTCTGGCCCTTTGGACCAGGTGGCCCAACAATACCCATATCACCAAAGTCTCCGGGGCTACCTCTGGCTCCAGGAGGGCCAGGAAGCCCCAAACCAGGCAATCCCATCTGGCCTTTTACCCCAGGAGGTCCCAAGAGGCCAGGGAATCCTTTATCACCTGGAATTGCTACTCCAGAATCACCCTGAAATAAAAATTCCCAGTAAGAAGTAACAAGAGATAATTTCTCTCCTCTCTTTGATTATGAAAAAGTATTTTAGAGAATTATCTGGAGAAACACTCTTTCACAATGAAAAGATGTTGGATGGATGACATTAGTATTTTTAAATATTCAAGGCAATAAGAACAAAGGGGTTTGTGGTTTTTTGTTTCCTGGTCCCATAATATTGGCAAAGAGCATATTCAGAGATTATGATCAGGAATGCCAAAATAAACAGTAATACATACAAGAAACTAATTTTTTAATGCATAAAAACTTTCATAACCTTTCATAAGATAATATGTTAATTGAAATGGAAAAAATATCTGGGCAAGTCAAACATACCTCAGCTCCTTTTTCCCCTGGCAATCCTAGTTCCCCATCTCTGCCATCAAGACCTCTTTGGCCTGGAAATCCTGGAACCCCAGTAGGTCCTCTTTCACCTTTTAATCCTTAAAATATTTTTGAGGGAAGAAAAAAAATAATATTTGCGGTAATTTTGGGGGGTAGAGGCATTTCTGCTCAAGGAAATGCTGAGTAACCATTGATCATATCTTCATGATAATTCCCAGTCTTTGAATTCACATTCCTTAATGAGGCATTTTAGGCTTAGGAAGGCAGTTTGTAGTTGGATACCTGATGGAAAAACTTGGTCTCTCTGTAAAAGACATGTTCACAGGCACCACAGGAATGTGGCTTTTGTCCATGCTATACATAGAGTTAAAATATTTTACTATTGAAACCAGTCACAGATTTATTATTGATTTCAGTGAAGTCAGGATATAGCAGTATGTACATCTGCTGTATGTACATATCTGCTGTATGATGCAGAATATTTGCATCAATATTCCCCAAAGGTTTTTATTTTTCCCCCACCCTTGATTTCTCTTGCACCAATATTTTGAAAAAGTAACTTTTGCATAAAGGGCAGTAAAGCTATTCTAACACAAAGATTCATTCTGCTGTGTCAAGAAATCCTTTGCAAATAAAAGCAAATGTTTTCCTCTGCTCCAACATCTGTAAAAAACCCACAGGCATCCAAAGCTAAGCTAACTTTTTATAAACAATAAGAAGGACAATCTTGTGTTTGAATAACTATTTTAGCCTTTCTAACTAAGCTTTGCCATCAGATTGCTGTAATTTATTGTTCTCTGTTTCTTTTGCTTTTGCAAATCATAACCATAACTGTGGAGAGGTTTTGATCTATTAAACTGCAAGAATTCCAGTTGTGCAACTGGTGGCCTATTGTTTCTCTTCAGTGCCTGGTCAGGAGTAATTTTTAGAAATAGGAGAGGAATCTGAATAGTCATTGAAACTGAGGTTTTCCCAAGAAGGATGTTGGTGGCTTAATTTGAGATAACAGCAATGATATTGGTATATGACACTTCAGGAGGTGGCTTCTGTATAATAGTATTTCTTCATGATTTCACAGTATTTGTACTCTGCTTAGTCTTTGCTGTACAGATCTCTGGAAGACCCCAATTATCAACTGCATGACATGAAAAGTCATTTGTCGGCATTAATAACACGCTGTTAAAACTGTTTACTGGCTCAGCTATGGAGAAAAAACCACAAAACACTGTGCTGGTCTTGTGTTTAGCAAGAAGAGATGGTACCAAGAGAGCAGTTTGGATATATATGCCCTCTAGGTTTCAGTAACTTACTGAACTCATGGATTTAGTAAAGAGTAAATTAATATGTTTTTCTCACACTATTACCTAGACATTGTATAGGAAAACAAAAAGTTTAATGGTAAAATGTGTGTTTACCTTTTATTCTAACTCTTCCTGGATCACCCTTCTCTCCTTTTTCCCCATGCTGTCCAGCAGAACCAGGAGTCCCCTTACCATGGACAAAGAAAAATGAGTTGTCAATTATCTCCAGCAAGGAATTTCTTCTGATGATCAAAAAGAGGAGTGTGAATGGCACATGGCCTTCCCAGCCTGACTCTGTCTGCCACATGCACAGATACACAACTGAAAGAAACTGAAACGCCAGAAGCACTGGGCCCATGGCTGTACAGATGTGGGACTGCAAACTTAAGAACACGAAGAGAAAAATGATTCATTAACTCTTCCCACTGCAGAATTCAACCCACAATCCACTGGGGAAGGGAATCTCTGGAGGGCGGTGACTGCTGGATGAGGCTGTCCTCCCAGAAGGGAGCACAGCAGGAAGTAAGTGATGCTTTTTTTTTTTTTCCTGAATGAAAACCCACAAAGCCATCAATAAAAAATTTCATCTGCCTCTAGTTAGGTACATGGTATTCTTAGATGAATATGTGGCTTGACAGCTTTAGAGGGGTAAAGAAATACTCTTCTATATTTTTATGCTGATTTTTGCTTTCAGCTCTCCAAGCAGAGTGCACTGTTCATATCATCATTGGCCAGGGTCTGATCTTGCAACGGTACACATGGATGAATATATTTAATCATGTGAAATCTACACAGAAGTAAAAAGCCACTAAGGTACAAAAACTGAGGCATTGTTTAGGCTGCTTCCTCTGTTATTCAAAATCTTTCCCTTAAAAATAGGTGGAACAAATACTGTTTACAATGTGACTGACAATTTTCAGTCAGGCAGGAGACTTCTGAAAAATGTGTATCTGAAACTGGAAGTGACTATTTGTTACCATGTCTAGATCTTCAAGTAGGCAGTGATGAGTTATTAGTGTCTGAAAAGCAAAATGAGATATTTCGGAAGAAAAGAGAGCAGAAAAATGGACAAAAATGGTCCATTAGACCAAAGCACTTCTGTATTGAACTGAATTGTTTCCTTCCAAAGTGATTACTTTGTCCTTGTTTCTCAATTAAGTAATCTAAGAACAGCAAAGTTCAGGACAAGGCTTCAAGCCTTACTTCAGAACCACAAGTGCTACAGCATGCCCTCAAAAGTAACAAAAAGATCAAAATCTCATATATACCACTCAGGTAATAGAGTTTTAAGAAAAAAAAAGAGAGATGAAATGTAAACCTTGTAATGAAACTATTGGAACTTGAATGAGAGCCCTTCCACCTCCTTTTCTCAGGCTCACAATGGATTTGTTTGCTTTTTTTTTCCTTTTGAAAGAAAATGTTCTGGAAACTTTTAAGCAATTCCTTATGTGAAAAAAACAGTTCTGCTATTAAAACAAAACAAAATATCAAAAAAATAAAACAAAAACCAACCAAGAACAACAAAAAAGGCACAAAACCTCCTCTAAACATGCTCCCCAAAGCAACCCAAAAACTCAGCCATAAAACAACAGTTATAAAGCAGGGCATATCTATCTATATTTTCAAAAAAAATCCTCTCACACCCAAGAAAGTACATTAATAAAACCTTCTATTTGGCATCATTTTGCATGCAATATCCTGGATGTACATTCCATATGTCAGACCAGAAGAAACAGATCAAAATCACAGCAAGAATAATAAATTATCTTATAATGTATTCCTAAAGCAGTTAGATTAAGTGGTGTTTTGAATTATTGCTCACTCTGGGGAATAAGATAAACTATATGAAGCACATTAAAGAAAGTAAGTCTGTTTCCAAAAGTAAAAGCTTGTTTCACTACACTGTAATAAGTTAAAGTAGATAAAAGTTTCAGACCGTTTTCCAGGGCACTTTCTCCACCATTCTGCTTAAATGCCTCCTGACTTGAGAGGTAACTTGGTGTTATTTACTGAACCTCGTGAAAACTACTCACAGGGAGCCCTGGTGATCCCACTGCACCAGATATGCCTGGGTCGCCCTTTTCTCCATGTCTTCCAGGGTATCCCATTTGTCCTTTCTTTCCTGGAGTACCTGGAGGTCCTTGCATGCCACGGGGACCAGGAGGACCAGCATCACATGAGCAGAGGCCTTGACTTCCTACATGAATGTGTCAAAATTACATTGAAACAGCTGCAAAATTAGAACTTTAATATATATTAAAAAAAAAGCAGCTGTCCCTTTTCTTTTCTGTGTGAGTAGTGCACAGACCATTTTATCTCATTTTATCTCACCTTGAGAGGATTATCAGTCTCTCTTTATGGTGCTGAATAACTGCACTAACAGGACTCTGCTGGCTCAGAAACCCCAATGCCAACAGGCCCTGTAACTCTGCACCTGGATGGGCCTCATCCTCCAAGTTGCCATAAACCTCTTGTACATTTAGATCTGACATATCTGGTAAATGTTTCATATTCAAATTGTTGTTATCCAGGCCAACTTACCCTTCTCTCCTTTTGCACCTTTTCTTCCTGGAAGGCCTATCTGACCTTTTGCTCCAGGTTCTCCAGGGATCCCTCTGTCAGTACAGATTACACCTTTGAAAAGGCAAATTTTACAGCCAGTATAAATCAGGTTGACTGTTTCCACAACTTAGGTCATGTGTCCTCCCCTCCCTTATCTTGTTATTCTCATGTGAAGAGTTAGAGATGTTATTAAATGCTTTACAAGTTGTTGTTTATAGATTATACTGCACTAGACAGTATGGCTAGAGGTGATGTTGACACATTGCTTCTCATTGCCACTACTACTTTTTTCTACTTAGAAATTTACTTGTTTCTTTTTTAAAGGATACAGATTTGGGTTTCCTCCTCAGTATTTTTAACTTCAGGTAGTATATTCTTAGAGAATTTTAATGTATGTGTTACTTTTGTGGGTTTAAATCACCCAGAAAATGATGAAAATCCTGAAATCTCACTGATCAAAAGTTAATAGGAAAAATATGTTTTCAACATCCCATGTAAAGTTTGAAATATCTGTCAAAATGCACTTTTCACTTCTCTATTATTTGTAGGACCAACAAAAGCAATGTTTCTGATAATCTGCAGAACTTTATTCTTGTTATATAAATTGCTATTGAACCTACTGGGTAGTCCAGGTAACCCTTGTCTTCCTGGCTGTCCCGGTAGGCCTGGTGGTCCAGGAAATCCTGGTCTTCCTGGGATTAATTCACCTGTTGCAGGCAAACCAGGGTCCCCATGAAAACCTTGAGGTCCTGGTGCCCCACTTACTCCTGGCAGGCCAGGCAGACCTGTAAAAAGAGAAAGGTAAACAGCCCATACAGCTTCACAGTAATGAGAGATATCAAGGACAAAACTCCAGACCATTCAGGACTGTCCTGAAAGAAACCTATATAACAAAGGCTTAAATCCAAATCTTTAGGTTTTCCAGGATCCACAAGAAAAGAGGTTCCTGCTGTAGACCTTCAAATGCTTGTTTTCCTCCTTCCCTCCATTATCTCTTTTCCAGACATCCCAGTTACTCTAGCTCCTCATACAGAGCAAAGTCATCCTCAGCACTTCCCTTTATATCTTTTTGAGATGGAGAACAGAAATTTTAAGCACAGCGCTCCAGACACAGTTTTGCCTGTGGGTTTACATGGGTTTACCATGGTAGTATTCTCCTTTGTCTTCTGTTCCGTTTCTAGTCATTCCTAATGCTCTGCTTGGATCATTTTGTTTCTTTTTTTGGTTATTAAGTGCTGAGTTAATATTTTTACTGAACAGTCTTTACTGTTGGTGACTTGCATCAAGCAAGAATGAAGAACAGTTTTCTTTCAGCTGCTTTCTTTCTTTCTGGTGTATAGTTCACATTTGTCTTCTACTTCTCTTACTTCTTCCATCGTATCCTGGTCTTCCTAGGAGACCTGAAGGACCAATTGGTCCAGCTGAGCCCATTTCACCAACAGGACCTGGAATCCCAGGATCTCCTTGTGGACCTACAGAGAATTACAAAAACATGTGAGTTGAACACCTTATGGAATTGACAGCTTATATCTAAATTAAACTGCAACCAAAATTATAATTTGAGTAAATTTTTACAAGAGTAAAATAGTTTATGAAACATTTTAAAATGTGTAACAATTTAATTTTAAGGTGGGAGGATTTGGTTACTTTTCTATGGATTCCAGCCCATTTCACAAGCACATTTTTAACTCTTCATCACTTTGTAGAAGTATCTTTCTGCTATGTATTACAAAATGCTGACAGAAATGTTTGCCCGAAATAAACGCATGTAGCATTTAAAATAAATACGAATTTCAGGTTATGTGCTTTGGCAGTGCACACAGAGAGGTCATTTCAGGATCACCTTAGTTAGAAATTATCCAGATTTTTAAAAGTATATTTTCAAAATAGCTACAAATAATAAAATTGCAATTACATACTGATAAAGAAAACCTGAATCGGATGTAAACAGCTCCATTAAAGTGGAAAAAGAAAATATTGGCAGTAGTTCTGTTCTCTGTTGTGCTAAAGGCTTCCTTCTCTGAAGATAGTAACCACTCACACACCATGCACACGATTGAATGTTACTTGGATATTAAGCATGGGGTTGACTTGTTTGTTGTATGGGCTGGAAACCACAGAAGTTTGTGGGAAAAATTTAATTTATTTTAGGATGAGGCCCCTGTCTAATGGGGAGGTTCTGCTGAACTGGGGTTTTGTTGCAACTGACTTCTGCGATCACAAGAAATTTCTAGTACTGTGCTAGAAATACAATTTATGATGAGTTCTCTGTTGAAATGTTCTCACAAGACAAACTCCCCCAGTATTAGATGCAAAAGCAAAATCTTTCAGGCAGCAGACCCAGCTGTTCCCCACTGCTTCCTGCTATGAAATAAGAATTTCCACACATCTTTTCACCGATTAGATGATAAAGATGGGGATAAAGGGAACTGGAACATAAAAACCCAGCCTGAGGTTTAGGGAGGAAGGTAAGATTGACAGGTATTCTCTTGGGCATACTAGTCCCAGCATTTTGCCCCTGCTATGCAATAGGAAGCTTGATTGTAGTCTGAAATCTGTGTGTTGTAGCAATACCGAAAATAGGAATCCTAAATTACAGTGGGAAGGCAGGTGTTCTTATTTGCTGTCCATCATCCAGCACAGGCTTATTTTTCATAGCTGTTTTGTAAATATGCCTTGGTCCAATAACGAGAGAGTCCCTCAGCTCCAGTTGTGACTGTATGCATGAGGATCCTTCACACAAACATTTAATCTGACCCTTGTATGTGTAACAGAGTTCCAGGGACATTAGTGAGACAAACACACACACACAAACACGGCCAAACACACAAACACGGCATGTGGCCACTGGGGATGCTTTAGGATTCTGTCCCCTGCAGCCCTACTGACCACTTTCACACACGTTAGCAAAACAGGTCCTGCACGTTATACAGCACAAAGACAAGTCAAAAATACATATCACCTTTTATAGGAAGCAGTGGAGTTCCAACAGCTCCAGGAGGACCTGGAGGCCCTTCTTCTCCTGGATCCCCCTGTAAGAATCCAACAATAAATTTTATTATATACAAATATATAGTGTACTAGAATGTAACTGAGTATTTCAACAATGGGAGGTATGCAGGGATGTAACACACACCACCAAGAACACTTGATTTTGACACTTTACAGCATTTAAAACCAAGCAAAAAGATTTAAAAGAATCATTCTCTTTCAGGATATCAGTGACTCAACAGTAATATACCTATCACACGTATCTATTTGACTCTTCAGAATGTGTAAATACTGCTGTATTTTATTTCATTCATTTATTGTAAAGATGACTCAACCACAGTAAATCAGTATCGATTTAATAGAGATATTTTAACCACCAATCTGTAATTAAAAATTACAGAAATTCTATATCAGAATTAGGAAATTATTTCTATGACAGATAAGCATAAAGAAAAACAGTTTCACAGTCTAACAGCTATTATCAATGGTAAGAGATACTCAAAGCTCTTATAAGAAGTTTAAAACATCTGCATTAGGGAGACATAAAAGTGCTTACGAATGGTGAGGAAAATCACTTCTGCTTGGAGGATTTCTAAATTAACTTGGATTTTGATACTTAGAATTGCAAGTGAAGAGGACTTCAGGGAAGTCTTTTATGTGGCAAATTGTATTAGACCTTTTGCTTTGTAGATGAGGAATCAGCCCTCCTTTTTCAGTAAATGGGAACTGAGAAAGCAAGAATGTCAATGTGGGAACAGCGTAGTGAGGCTGCATTCCCAGGATTAGACTCCCGGGCCTTTTAGGACACAGACAAGGGGAACTGGGACTGCAAAACTGGATACCGATTCTCACACAAGTGAAAACAAGGCCTCTATGCCTCTTTCTTGGCTTAAAAAAAAAAAAAAAAAAAGTTGTCTCTAAAGTAATTAGACAGTTCTGTCATTGACTGCATCCTGGTTTGCAGGATCATACTATTATCTAAGTAGCAGCTTCCTTTACCTCACATACCCCCCCGGGGAATGCAGCTCAACTACGATTACCTTGCAGAGTGCTACAATTCATGGATTAGGTAGCCATCCTGGTATATTTACAGGTAACTACTGGCCATTGGGATTAACAGTTCCTATGGTATATAAAATAGAATTCCCACTCTCACATGCCCCAGCTAGGAATGTTTTCTTACATTGCTATTTACTACCACAGTGATGAGTAACTATAGTCATCATGAAAACGGTAAATCTTTAAAGAAATTATGACTGTATAAAGAGAAATGGCCTGGTAAGTGGGTACATTTGAGAGGAAACACTGGTGCAGAGGGAAGTGGGGTCTGAATGTGTGGTCATTTTTTTTACCTGTATGCCTGGATAGCCAGGTTGTCCAGGAAAACCAGCAAATCCTGTTTCACCCTGGAAAGGATCACATAAATACAATCTGATTAACCTGTAAAGATATAATTAATTGAGCAAAACCTAGTAAGGCAGTCATACAGTACTGTTATGTTATTTTATAATTGTGTCCACAGGTTATTTCAGAGAATTCACTGGTTTTGTACAAGATGTGGTGTTTCATAGACTCTCCTGTGTTAGAAGACTCACAGCATGTATTGCCAGGTTATTCAGACAGTAGTCAGCAGATTCAGTGAAGCTGGGGCACAGAATTAGCTGGAATACATACCAGCAGACTCTGACAGTCTGCTTAATACAGCTTGGTTTGCTGCCTGCTGAATGACTCTCTTTAACTACTGCATGGAAAGGAGCTGCATATCAGCTCTCTTCTCTTCTTATGATTTTCCAATATACTCATCCAGCCAGTACTCAAACTCTTTAGGTAAGCAGGAGTGAAAAACAAAGTGAAAAGTATTTTTGCAGATAAAACACTCACCTGGAACATAACTCTAGAGGCAAATATTTATACATTAATGTGATTTATGAATGGCATGATCACTACCTTAACTAGATTGGGGCAAGATATAGATCTATATACATACATCTATTGTTCTTTATTCCAGTAAGATGTTGTAAGTTCATAAGTAAAATTTAGCAGACTTAGCATCACTGGAATTTCTCAAGCCAGAAACATGAACAAAACGTGCATGCACCACAAAATTGCACAATGTCACCATACAAAACAAAGTTAACATGCTGCATAACTTTTCTATCATGCTCTATGTGTGCCTCACTGACTTTTCCTCCTCCTTGCAACTTTAGATTCCATTAGAAAATTTCAGCCAAATTTGAAAGAGTGGCAGAAATTCAAAGACACAGAGTTCATACAGCTTCTGTGGCAACAGGTAGCAGAAGAGGAAGGAATGCAATCTGAGCTGTGAAGAATGTGGAAATTCCAAATCTGCACAAATCCACAGAAAACAAAATCTCACTGATCCCACTGTTCAGGGAGCTGTTTATACTTTATGCCTTCATACCTTCATTCCAGGAAAACCTGCAGGTCCATAAGAACCAGGATGACCCTAATAAAAGCAAGTAGACTGTAAGCTAAAACAGTAAAAACTTACTCAGAATTAAACCTATTCAGAACTGCTGACAGTTAATGTTACACAGATAAATATTACTTGGGATATCTTCCAAAAACTTTGCAAAGCATTGCAAATAGTTTCTGTGAGAAATGAACATGAATTAGAACTATAGACCAAAGCAAGCCAGTCAGATTTTCACTTAATTTTTTTACCATATTGCATCAAGCACAGTAGTGGAATGATGCTCCGCTTCAGCACGGTTAGGCAAATTGAGCACAAGTAAAGTTGCCATAAGAAACTGCCATCAACGGGTATGGAGAACATTAAAATTACTGTGTTAGTGCTGTGTTATTCCAGAGCAGCTTTGTGCAGCTCTAAATATTTAGAGGATAACCCTACAGATTTACTTTCTTTCCAAGGAAAGTCTGTGTGAGCTTATGTTTAAGTCTGAGACAGGCTAAGTTCCAAGGCAAGCCTCCTAAATATTCTATATAGGAAGCCTGACAGATTAGTTTAAAAGAATCCTTAAAGTCTTTCTTGAAATTGCAAACTTAAACTGCCTAATAATAGTGGATTTGTGATATAACTTATCGTGCTACTTTCTTACCTGCAATCCAGGGAATCCAGGAAGGCCTTTTTCACCCTTTTCTCCTCTCCCAAGTATACCCTAGAGCAGTCAAAATAGGTTTTTTAACCAAGATGCTCAGTGAAGTGCGCCATAAATTTTAATCTTTATTCATGTTTATTAAATGATGTATACATTGCATCGATGGATCTTGTTTCACTTGTGAGGCTCAGTCACTGGGGCTGACTTCACATAGCATCACCAGCAGTGCCTAAGTAGCCTCAGTTATCTGAGGAACCTGTTCTGGTCTCTTCTCTAAGCTTCATATTCTTTCAGCAGTTTAATTTGTACTTTTTTTTTAAGATCTGGGCATCATTTGAACTGCTTCAGTTACTTCTCTGTTCCTGCTTATGACTAACAAGTGCATGTATTATCCTTTACATAGACAACTAGTACTAGAGCATGCATGTAATGCCCATCTTTTTCAATGTAAATCTGACAGAAAAAGATTAGCTTTGTTCTCTTTGCCAGTGCCAAGTAACAGTCTATGATGGTCTTTCTATGATGGAAAATGAACTTCTGAAAAAGTGCCAGACTTATGACTCAGAAATGTGATGTTCTTGTTTCTTCTCTTCTGCTACAAAGCTAATTAAGTTTTTAACATAAACTAGAGTCATTCTTTTGTCTCCAATTATCCTCTGATTTTTTGTGATATGGTAGCTTCCTGCCTGTGGATTTTCCTCCTCTGGCACATCAATGTTTAAATTGATCAAGTTGACAGAAAGAAAAGAAAATGTAGAATAGACAGCAAAGAGCAACTCTTTCTCCAAGCAGGTGGCTCTGCCTTCTCTACCCTTGGGGATATCCACAATGTGAAGTTGAAGTCTTTCCCTAACCTACTGTGGTAAATATACATCATGCCTCATTAAGAACACATTCAGATCATCTTTGTTTCTCTTCTTGAGGAAAAATAATCTGCACTTGTATTTTCCTCACTGTTCCAATCCATTATGTCAACAGCCCAACTGAAAACAACACTGACCTTTTGCTACCAGGCAACACTCAATAGGTATGTATGAAACAGACTCAGAAAGATTTTCCAAAGGGTTTTGAAATATTTTCGCTTTCACACTGATTTAGGTGGTGATTAAATTTCAGAGCAAAAAATGCTGTGCTTTAGAAGTTTAGCATAATAACCACAAAAGGACTTTGCCAGCACCATGGAAAAAAAAGTCCATTACTTACTTTGGGTCCACGTGGCCCTCTGTATCCTGTTACCCCAGGTAATCCTTTTTGGCCCTGCATATAAAAGGAAAGTTTTTGTGTATATTAATATGCAGGATATGCCTATGTGCTGCTTAACTTTTTTAAAGTCCTGGTCTGAATTAGAACTGTTAAGCAGTACTTTGTAAGCACTGGGTATGTTTCTCTAGGTGTCCTAGACACAAGAAAAGCAAGAAAAATATTTATGTACTTATCTTTATTTCTGTTAACGCTGTCAAACCTGCATAATAACTGTGGAAGGAGATAGATGCATCTTTTCACTTGCAAGGACCTGCTGGTCAGGGCTTTGTTCCTACAAACATACATGACTGTAGTTCTCTTCTTTAATTTGCTGCTCTTCTTGGTTTGATATAACTATTCACAAGCGTAAATCTAAACTTTTGAGCAAAACCCCAGTCTGAGTGGGGTGCATGGCTGCTTACATGGCCATGATTGTGTCATGTGTTGTACAGCAGCAAATGTCCCACTTCCCAGTAACGTAGGGAGTTTATGGACGTTCTTTTCGTCCTTTCTCTCTTCTTTGTACACCTGTATAGCAACCATTTCCACGATCAAAGCCCAAGATCCAACATGTGAAATCTACTGGTTCCCTGAGCTGAGGCTGCAAGAGTTGGAAATGCCAACTTCATCTTTTCATTTGTGTATTTAAGGAAATCAGACTTGAGGACACAGAGGCTCCAATACAGGCTCTGTAACACAGTTTTGTTAAAAAATAACAAAGAATACAAACATTCTAATGTTCTAAGGCACTCAGCTGTGGCTATAGTAGGGGTGATGTTGCAGACGTACAGGTTGTCCAGGAAAGTTGTGGATGCCCCATTCTTGGAAGTGTTCAAGGCCAGGTTGGATGAGGCTTTGAGCTACCTGGTCTAGCGGAAGGTGTCCCTGCCCATGGCAGAGGGATTGGGACTAGCTGATACTTAAGGACTCTTTCAACACAAACCATTCTATGACTCTGTGATTATAAAACTTGCAATAAAAATTGACAACAAAATCACACTTAATTTTTCTATTAAGAAGAACACCCTGGAAGGGTTAGGGTTAGTTCCAAACTGTAGATTTTGGAGTACAGTTGCCAGTGATGTGCAAAATATAAAGTATTAGTGAAGATCCACCAAAGAGTTTCAATAGCACAGTAATTAAATTTGCCAAGATGACTGAAATACGATTTGCTAATGACAAAAAGTGAAGAAAACCAAAGCAGGGGTAGTATTTCCTTTCTGCATCAAGATACTCTTCCCTTCAGGACATGAGCTAAAGTACTCTTGGGGTGTCCTCTCCTGAAAGCTTGTAGGAAGGGTGCTGAACACAGGATTCTGCTGCAGCTGGTGTTTTCTTACAGAAAGATAGGTTTGTCTTATCCCATCCTTGCATAAATTACATCACAGAATTGTACTTGCCAAGTTGAGCACTGTTAAATATGATGACAAATTAACACCTTTTGTCCTTTGAACAGCTGAGCTCCAGGAGGTCCAACTAACAGTGGTGACCCAGGCAGCCCAGGCAGTCCGATGTCGCCCTGTGGAAGCCAAAGGAAGAGCAGAGACGTTCTGTTCCAAGCAGTGTTTCAGTGACACAGCTTGTTTCCGTATTGTCCTACAGCACTGTATATTTCTGTACTCACTGAAAATGTACTAATTACCAGCAGATAAAGGTTTGCACTGAGATCTGTAAACCTCTTTACCATCTGCCCAGATGAGTAAGGTTGGCAATCTAAACTCCTATTCTCCTGAGTCATTAAAAAGAATGTTACAACTAAGGAAATAAATGAGAACTCCTGGCTCCTGCTCCAAATTGCTGTGGGGATAGTAGTTACATGACTGTCAAATGTCTTATGTGTACATACAGTTTCTCATATTCCAGACCAAAGACTTTGAGCACAAGACCTTGGGAATGTGAAATGAAACTACTGATTTGCTATGGAAAGTTGTGTATATTAGACACTTGCACAAATTCTTAAGTACTGATTGGACAAATTCATAGAAGAAAAATCAAATATTCCACATTGGTTCTATATATCCTAAGTATGCTAATATAGGTGGAGACTGGTACAGGAACTATTATTATGTGCTTGTCCTTTTCTTACACCCTTTCCTTGACATCTGTTCTGGACTTAGCAAGAGATGAGATTCAGGGACTGATCTGGTCCAGCCCCTGTCACTGAGCAATCACAAATAGTGTTGTGATTACCTAGGCAGTATCTGTCCAGAATGTAAATGCTAACTAACATTGATTGCTGCTTTTCAAAATCTTCAGAATATGCTTGATTCCCGCATACAGCTCACTAAAGGAATAGTTTCTGCTCTGACTTAATTGATTCAATAACTTGTATTACTACTTCTGTTCTAACACGATTAGCAGGAGACAAAGCCAAAAATGGGAACCCAACAAGACTATATTATTATTCTAATTCTACAGCAGTAATATATTTAATACTATTTGTTTTCTTACCGGCTCCCCCTTTTGTCCATCCACTCCAATCCCTGGATTTCCCTAATTGACAAAGAATGTACACAGTTTCAGCATGATCAGAAAATACTAACATTAGAGTTTAATCAAGAAACACTTTCAAAAAACTTGGTAACAAATAAACATAAGGAACATTTCAAATAGTTGTATAAATTATTATTTCACTAACAACTTCAAAAGTCATTACCTACCTGTTCACCTGGCAAACCAGGGTAACCTGGAATACCCTTTAAAAGAGAATGAAGACAAGTTAATATGTCTGATTTAGAGACAAGTTGTTTTGAAAATTATTTCCTCTTGCCCATAGGACCTAGAGGCAGAATTTTCTCTTGGGGTGTACCTATTCCAAAGTGCAATTTACTTCACTTAGTCACTGCTTTCAGAAGCGCTAAACTCTGGTTTCCCCCTTTCCTGTCTCCCACAGGTGGTCTTGGGAAAAGGGATTAAGGAGAGAGCATTAGGAGCATTTCTTCATGACAAGAGACTGCCAGGATGAAACACGTTCACGCACACATGGGAAGGAACAACATATTCCTCAACTTCCAAACTCACAAGGTGAAGCAAACATCTATCTTATCATCTGCCTCAAAAGTTACTTTTAGGCTTTGATTCTCATTAAGAAAAGTTCTGAAATGGGTAGACAAGAATGAATGCATATCCTAAGGCAAGGCTGTGTAACTGTGGTGCTCTTACAGGTAAGCCTGGATGGCCTGGATATCCTGATGGGCCCGTTGCACCTCTTGACCCTCTAGGTCCCTGGAAAAGATGGCAAAAGGTCTTTTTGTGAACACAGCAAGAACTTGCCCTTTTCTACACAAAACCAGCCCCTCCAAAATGCCTCCATCACTTGGGACTCAGCCTACTGGCCACTGGATTCCACCCAGAATCTTACACCAGCTTACACCATGCCCTGTGACTAGAGCAGCCCAGCACCAGCTCCTGGGTAATACTGGACAAGGCATAGTTATACATTATTAATGCACTGAGAGGATACTTTGTCAGCAATTGTGCTACAGTGTGGGGACTTGATACAGTTCATCAGTGAACACCTTTCTGAAGGGTATAACAAGAGGAACTCAAAGCCATAAAGAGTGTGATTCAGCAACAAAATTAAACTCTCTCTTCTTCTTGCATGTTCTTACGGCCAGAATATGACAGAGTGCTACATGTTCTTGGGAGATCCATCAGATACTGTAGAAGGTGTCACATCTTGGATTTCACAGAGAAAATATTCTGTGAGTACCAGGGCATCAGCTGCTCCACACACAGTTAATGCTGGTGGGGACAGATCTGGTTTTGCTCCTTTTCAGCCAGCATGAACTGGCCATGGGAACAGACTATACAGACTTAATATTTCTCAGACTTTATTCTGGAATTTTGCTACTTAAGGCAGGCAGGGAGAAACCCCAATATTTCTTAACACACTAAAGAGAAAAAATTGAAAGATCTGCAAGATAAAAAGCAGGTACAGAACCTGCTGACTGTACTTACGGGCATGCCAGGGGGTCCAGGATCACCTCTCTCTCCCTGTAATGACAATCATTTAGCAAATGAACCAGTTCAAGTTTTCTTGTGGGTATTTTCTAACTTTACAGATATTAAGATCACAAATGATATATTATAGTTGTATATATGTTTTTAATTTCTTTTTTTTTTGTACCAAATTTTATTAACTAGTGTGGAGTAATGGAACAATTACATTTACCATTCATGTTCTCCTACAATAGACAATTTTTTCATGATCAGATACTTACTGGAGGTCCTTTTCCAAAATGTGAAATATACACTGAATTTCCTTTTTCTCCTTTTTGCCCTGGAATTCCCTTTAAAGAAAAAGAGTCTTTTAAAAGATGATCCACTCAGTGATATCCTATCCTTAGTTGATATCCTATCCTATCCTTAGTGATATCCTATCCTAGTGATTTCCATGGAGACTGTATGATAACTTCTCAGGCTGTGAGTTTCTGGTGCCCCTACATCACAAGGAAATCCACTAGGATCATGAATGATCACTTCATCTGACAAAACCTTCCGTACAGTTGAGCTCCCCACATCTTCTGGACTCCTGCTCTGTTAAGGGGCTCCTTAGCACTTGGGTCCTTCAATTTTCTACAATCTTCACAAATCTTGCCTTTAGTATCAATATGCCTTCTTTTTCTTTCAGGGAGGCAGTGGCTTTAAGTACTAGCACTCTGCCTTCTACAAAAGTTCATTTTGTGATTCAGAAAAATTTAGAGTGATACTACATATAGTTAAAAAAATGAAAGTATGGACTGTATTAAATGCATCATAATCAATATTTCCATCTATTAGGAAACCTGTTTCAGTCTATAAAAAAGTCTGATACCCAAGAGCCCCGGATTTTAAAAACTAAGTTCCCTTGGTACTTGCTGTGGTGTCCTTTATAAAACTCTGCTAATTCTATAATTCTATAAAACTCTGCTAGTTCAAAAACTCAATCTGACTTAGCAGGAACAGATGATTTCTTTTGCAAAATTTAATTGTAATGCTCAATTTACTGTTAAGAGCATGATATGTACATGTCTGAAGAACAGATTATATAAAGACATTATTTCTGAAGTTTTTCCATTTGAAATCCAAATACAGTGGAAATAATTTAACTAAGTTAACCACTTGATGACTGAGTTCAATAAAATGGGACGCTGTCAACCACTTTAATACTGCACTGGTACAGTGTTCATGATATCATAAACTGGCTGTCCAAATCCTGCAGTCAGAATGAAACAGGAAAGGTATTTCTCCCTGGAATGGTATAATAAAAGAAAAAATTACAGCTGCCTGCAGCTGGATATAGCTACAGTGGATTGGATACAGATTACAGGGAAACAACAGCGGCTAGGGAACACATTAAACAAATCAAAAGTTGTATTTATCTTTAGTTACTTCACGTGTGGTCTGTTGTATAATAAAATACCTTCGTTAGATTCAGTTTGTTATCTTCTATATGACTTAGGTAAGGCCTTACAAATAGAAATTACTTTCTTTATTTTCCAGCAAGGTAAATGATGTAAAGCCAATGAATATGTACACGGTGTTAAATTATACAGGACAATGATATAAATAAGATAAAATGTTGGCTGTAAAGTACAGTCAAGTTAGTACCTGGTGCAACAAATAGATTTCAAAATAGGCAATCTGCATAGAGAGGTCGGAAGAGCATTCTTGCACACAAGAAAATATGGTTACTATGTGTTGTTTTTCTGGGTAGCTAAATTAATTTGCACTGGAATTTTAGTATGCATATCCAAGGCTACATGCCTATTGTGTCTCCCTGTTTTTGTAGGTTGCAAATACTTTTCTAGGCCTGCCAAAGAGCATGCTCCTGAAATTGCTAGGATTTATGCTGTCATTTGTCCCATGTCTCATTTTTCCTTTATGTCACTTGACTAATTACATAAAGTAAAATTATTTTGAAGGCCATAGTAAGTAAGAAAACACAGGTGAAATTAGAGTTTTAGCAGACATAATGAGTTACTTTCAGAGGTATAATAAATGAGGTTATTAGTAAGTTTTTTATCATGTTGTGTATTTCATAGCATTTATTACAAGTCCAAGATTGAAACTGTATTTTATTCTAATTGCTATTATCTTTAATAACATCATTACATTCTAGCACCCTCTCCACATTTTTCTAATGGCTGAATTCAGCATTTTATTTAGCTCTCACTAAACACATTTGAATTTTCATGTAAAGTGCAGTTGTTTGTATTGTTTTACTTAGGAAATTTCAGGGAAGCTGTTAGACCAACTCATCAGCTCTTATTTATTCAGAACTAAAACTTGTTTCCACAAAAAGTCAAAGACTGGCGACTAGATCTGTTCAGCAAAATTTCTTTGGAGCTACAGTAATTTATATCCCTTACTGACATGAATCTTTTTATCTGCAGTAGCCAAGTACTGCTAACACAGCTACTTAAACATTTTTAAAGTGCCTTCCATTTTAACAGCAAAAGTAAACAAATTTTAAAGTCCTAATTTCAAGCATTTAAACTGTGAAACAATCTCTGCATATACAGATGCATACCCAGGCAAGACTACGAGTGCACAAGCACATATGTGTGAAAAAGTGGTACAAAATCTTAGAGTGTAACAGGACTTAGGCTTGTTGAATCTTCCACTTATTTTTAAGTCATCTTACGTATGTCCCTACTAGTAATGCTTTTAAGAAATTTCAAGTACTGATGAATGGTATGATGGTTTCAAGCTACTCTTTCTCAGCTGGTGTGGTTACATTCTGGGGAAACCAGTCAGAATTTAACTCTCAAGGCAGCTGTAGGTACTTCAAGGGTATAGGAGCTTATTTCACATTCAAGCCTAATCTGTTAAGGCGGTGTGTTTCACACCCTTTAACCTGAGTAAGAATGCCTGGGAATTCCCTGTGCAACACTGTAAAGCTGATGCCATAGTATAAGAGTCATTTTAAGAGCTGTTAGCTTGGAGAGGAAATGTTTGTGTACAGTGGGAATGTCTTTCACATACATAAGGACCTCTTGGTCCTACATAACCGTTTTCGCCTGGAAATCCTGGGTCTCCCCTTGAGCCATTGCAGCCGTCCAAACCATGCTTGCCTCTGGGTCCTTCCCTTCCTGGGAGTCCCTGAAAAACAGTTTAATGTTGATTAGAAATACACCATGATTAATGGGGAATTACTTTTTAAATTAACAGAACAGTTCAGAAACAAATATATCTCAGATCTGAATCAGATGACATCTCACAGTGGTCCTGGTTTCATACTCTTTTGCATTAGAAATGTTTTCTCTTCTGAATAGAAGTTTTTTTCCTGTAGAACAAATTATGTGTTTTGTTTATTTGGGTTTTTTGATGCATAGCAAATATAACAGGGACAACACTGGTTAAGAGGACCAGACTGTGTTTTTCACTTGAATGAAAAAGTAATGTTCTGTCTTCTCAGAGAATACAGACTCTTTGCTCCCTAGCTATAGTCTTTCTTGTGGCTGTAAAGCTGAAAAAACCCCACAAAAGTAATCTCAAGCAGCCTCATGTTTTTAAATTGTTAGGATAAAACAAGGAAAAACAGGACATAGCTTGACTCAGGCACACAGTAATCACAGAGACTGTGATTTTTCTAACCTAGCAAGAACTAACCAGTGTCCAGATAAGGATTAGTTCTAGTAAAAATTAGGAACTGGGCAATGAAAACAATGAAATTTTTCTTGGAATGATCTTCCTGTTGGAGAAAAAAGCCCCCTATTTTTCACAGAATTAAAGATTTTTGTAAGGAAAACATACTAATTTTGACCCAAAATTATTTTTTGGGGGGTAATCTGAAAAATCAGCAAGAAAGTATCCCAGTCATTTGCCTGAAATGCTTTTGTCAATTCTGCCTTCTTCCTGTCTGTAAATTCTTCATTCTAATTTGTGGACACTGTTTTTAAATTAACATTTTTTGCAAAAAGAATATACATTTCTTGGGAACACTTTTCTTTTTTTGTGCCAAATTTTGGCTTTGTGACCTCTACATTATCCAGACATTTTGGCAACAGTCCCACCGTCAAATGTGGACAGCTGACAAGCAGGTGCTACAACACCCACTCAGGTCTTAGTGCTGTTTTCACTTTTTTTGATCCATATGAAACTAGTAACCTCACAGGAATTCACTTCTAGTAGAGTATTTTGAAAAATGCTGTATCTAAGATATTATTTCATGAATTTTCACACTGAAGAGGACATTCATAAAAATACATAATCACATGCTTATAAAGATATATTTAGGACCCACTTTGCTTATTCAGGCCTTACTCAGGTTAAAATTACTGGATTCAGTGGTTGGAGTTTTCCTGCAAAAGGACTACAAGCAAAAATTAGAATGTTTGAACAAAAACCAATGCATCATTTAAGATACTTTCAGAGATGTTAAGAATGTACCAAGGAGACTACAGTCTGCTGGAGAGCCTGAGAAAAGAAATACACTGCTTTTAAGCCAAGCTCTGACACATGCTACATGGCCATGGGTAGTCTGCCTTCACTGCCCCACTCCTGTAAGAACATTCTGTACTTACCTCATTGGCATTTGGTGGCATTTGTTGTCAATAGTAAACACAGTTGAAATTAACCTAGCTATTTTACATTTTTGCAAAACATGTAACTCTGTGAGAGAAATTATATCAATAAGTATAAAGCCAAACAATTTAGTGAGTGTATTATTCTGTTAGAGGACTTGCTATGAATTTATAGGAACCGTAATTTTTATAAAGAAATATTCATTTAATACGTACAGGAACACCATCTAAACCAGGAAATCCTGGGACTCCAGTTGGGCCCTAAAAAAAAGTGATATGAAAAAACAAAGTTGATGAGGTCATTAACTCTTAAAAAGAATGAAAAACAAGGATATGTGGTACTATATAGCAAGAAACAAAAAAAACCAGTCTTGTTTGAAACATGAATCAAAAGCCATAATTTTCAGAATTAAGTATCTGAGAAAAACTTTTATGGGCTTAGCAGAAGACTAGCGCCAATAGTTACCCATGTAACAGGCGGTACAGTACAGGACAAATGTCTATTACTCAATAGCCATTCATTATCCAAAGATTATAAAATGACAGAGAAGGGGAACTTGCCTGTAACTTATAAAATATTTCTGTACATAATTTCACAATCCTGCTCCGGTTTTGATAATACCAGCAGCACAATTTTTGCTTACAGCATTTACATTTCAGGTGTGCTAGATACTGACGTTAATGATTTCACTCATCTGCTGAGATCAGTCAAATTAGACTGTTAAAACTAATATGAAGTGCCAAGACCCAGGGATTTTACAGATATGAAAGATATGAATCTGAACTGCAATTTATACTGTCTTAAGTGGTCATAAAATTCTGTTTAGTGCAGCATTTTTAAAAGCACCATACTGCTCCCTCCAGCTCCACATTTCTACACCTTCTTTGAGGTTAAGGAGGATGACATGGTTTGTGACAATCAGATTCTGTCTGTTCATCTTATTTTATGTCTTCTTACAATTCTAATTTTGCAATCCACAGCAAAAAAATCTCCTAAAATATTTTTTCAATAATTAATTTTCTGTAATTAACATGTGAGAATTTTGTGTGAGCAGGAGTATAGTTTGGGAAATGCTTTTTTTGGTCATTCAGGTTCTGTTTCACTTATCAACATTTAACATTACATACTCTATACACCTAAAAGAGCTGTCTGTGGTGTTTCCTACCTTATCACCTTTTTCTCCAGCTGGCCCAGGCTGCCCATTCTCACCTCTCTGTCCTTTCTCCCCTGGCAGACCAGCTGGTCCTGTAGATCCCAAGGGCCCAATTGGACCTTGAGCTCCCAGAGCACCAGGCTGACCCTGAAAAAGAGTCCAAAGAAGTGAATGACTCCTGCTGTAAACCCCACAGCAATTCAGAGATGACTCTGTGGATAAAATAAGGCTTACAATGTATAAATATTCGCAATTCAAAAGAGCTGCTGGACAGCCTGCAGAACTGTCCTACGCGTTAGGTGCTGTAGGAACATGACCTTCAAGTTTAACAACTTGCTCAAGGTGATAATTTCTTTTCACCTTCATCAGATCTCCAAGACCACCTCTCTGAGATGCCTGGGATAAACTGTAAGTCTTCCTGGCTCCACCAATGTAAGTATCACCTTTTGCAAGCCTAGGACTCCAATAAGCATTGTGTTTTCCCACCAGAAAAATGAGGACTCATTTTAGACAAAGAGATTTTGTAGACAATTAGAACAAATCAGAAGAGTTCTCTCTTTCAAGTCACGATATGCCAATTATCTTTAGTTTATCTAGCTCACATTTTTCATAATCACTCTTGTATCTTAATGCCTCATTTAAAACTTGTGAAGTTTCCTGGAGAAAAAAATAATAGTTATTAGCCAACATATTTACAGAAAGTATCCGTTTTAATAGATTGTGTTAAAATGGGCTGGGAGGTTGAAGAATGTAACTTATCTATAAAAGGCTCTAAATTGAGTATTTGTACCTTCATTACCATACAGACAATAAAATCTGTGAAGATTAACTTCTCCAAGGTAGCATATATTCTCCTGAAGCAAAATTACTTCCCATGCCAACTAGATTTTTCAGTTTATAGCACTGGTGTGGGGTTGTTTCGGATTTGTTGCAGTTTTTGTTCTGTGCTGCTAAACAACTATGCAATCATAGATTCAAAGTGCTGAATAAAGCAAGCTTTCTAATCAGGCTTTACGTGTGAGCTGTCTACACATCCACCCTACAGAAATCTGCGTATTTGCAGGCCTTTATTTCTCTTACACATCTCTTTCATTTTCTATCATTATCCTTGTTTACCTATAACTTGTTCTGTTTCCAAACTGAAGAGTGTTTTGCTTTCTTTCCAGATGTCATAAATTATAATAATTTATATTAATAATAAATTATTCTAACTATAATAATTCTATTATTTACATATTATATATAATCAACCTATAGTTAATAATTTATTAGAGTACAGAATTAATTATAATAGATTATTTTAAAAGAGAGCAAAATGGAGCCCCATGCATTCCTGAGAAAACCATATGGCTTTAGGACTCCTTGAGGACAGTAAAAGATATTTCAGTACTCACAGAAATAACAGACTATATCTTTATTTTTATGAATGGATTGAAGAAAAAAAAAAAGATGGAAATGAAAGAGGATTGTAAGACGATATGTAGCTTCAGGAAACAAAAGAACTGAATGCTTGCTTCTCAGCATAAACATTTCAGCAGGCTGAATCTGTCTGGACAAAATCTTACCTTGTGAATTACATGCAGGGACCTAAGCCTCTTTTATTTTTTTACTTATTTTCTAATTGTGTTTTTAAAATCAGTGTGATTTGACAGTTGGACAAGAAGTGAAAAAATGTATGGTATGCATCATTCAATCAAATCAGCAAAGCAACAGAGAAGGTAATTTACTACATGTTTGGACAGGAACGTACTACAGGTTTATGCCACAGTGGAAGTAGGACTGGATGACCACTGGCTCTTTAGCTATGAACAGGAACTTAGTCCAGAGACTAGGAAAAGAAGTCCTACACTTAGAAATAAGGACCACCTGAAAAAAGAATCCTCATACGACTCATGTTCCATTTATCTTTACTTGCTCCTCTCACTTCAACCTCGATCCTGCTTCCAGAGAAGTTACTGGCAAAAATTCCAGGGCAGAATCAGCATGTTGTCTTCCCAAACAGCTACAATTTTCATGATACCAGACTTTCAGCAGTGTGAAACATTATGCAAATTATTATGCTCCTGGTATTAAAAGCTGATGATTCTGCATCCTTGTTAACAGTGAATGGACAGTCGGGATTCTGGGTGTTGAGTGTTTGCTTGCATGAACAGTTGCAGCCTTTCTACCAGCAGTGCCTTGCATGTTCTCTGTTAGAATTAATTTATTAATTGAAGTACTTTTAATGCAGCTATTATGCCCTTTAAATACTTGACTGAAAAAAAGAATTGGACAATGATTTTAATTAAAGCATCATTTTAAGTACAAGTGAAATGAATGAGACCAATAATATGATAAAATACAACTGTTTGAACCATTAACTTTATTGGAAGTGGTATGGCTTTTGAATACTCTAAACTAGCTATTACCTTGCAAAATGCATCAGTCATCAACAGGAAAAGAAAAGCATAAGATGTTTTGCACTAATTTTTCATGCCTTTGCCTTTAATGCATTTTGCTGACAACAGGTTTTTGCACGAACTTCAATATTTTTAATTAAGAGTGTATATGCTCTGCATTCAAGAGTTGAAATTTTTCAAAACATGTTATATCCTTTGTACAGTTAAGAAATATGATTTTTATTGCACTCAGAAAAAATGCTGAAACACTGTAGGCATTCTATGGCAGTTATCATAATTAACAAATAAACACTTCCAGGACAGGTAGTCCTTTAGGTTGATAGAATGTCTTCATTTGCTGCTACCCTGTGAATTTAATTGACTCCATGGTCTTCAGTAGAAGGTAGTGAAGTCATAGAACAGAGTCACTGAATTCAGAATTCACAATGGGTTTGGCAGCTGATACAACTTTAGCATGCCATGTGAAGCTGATGGATTCTCTCTCTTTCTTTCAGCTCAAAGACTGATAATGACTGGGAGCTTTGTTAAGACCAAACTGATACCATGTCATAACATCTATTATCACATCTATTATTTGTGCCCATCCAATGTGACTACCACAGCATTACAGTCTCAGGACAGCTGTAAAAATAAAGAGGATGAAGGTAGTCATGCTCATGTGGAAATGACAAATTAGCTCAGATAAAATGAGCAGAATATTATGCCCGCTCTGCCATCTGATGCCAATAAATTCCTCTAGGTTTTCAGTGCCTTGTTAATTGTCTAGGTCAGGAACTACCCATGCCAAGACTACGGTCTGTTATTTTAGCATATCCTGGGCTTGACCTGCAGTAAGAAATTGACTTTAGGAAAAACAAGGCTATATTTTTTTTTAATTAACTATGCTTCCTAAGACTAAGACTGCAAATAGTTCAGAATCATGCAACAAATCATTTAATACTGTTTGGAAAAGGCAATGGCCAAGGTTATCTCAAATTACCTTTTTTTGATGCCTGAGACTGAAGAGTACCTGATTTTAAGAGTGCCTTGAGCACTTAACTGTCTCAAGCACAATGTTTTAAAGGAGTCTTAATTGGAAATAGAAAAACTTCATGCTACTTGAGTGAATTCTGTCTTGCTTCTTATTATCAATAAAGTCCAAAGCAGCCCAGTTACTGCCTTCAGTTAGGGCAGTACCCTATGTTACAGGCTATGGAGATATACCAGTGATATGTGAAATGCACTTACCTTCTGTTCATAAGAACAAAAGTGAAAATGCCCAGCAACTCCACTCACATTGTAGGCAAATAATACAGCAACCCTTTCCACTGTGCACTGGACTCTGGCTTGTGACTGTAACCAGTCTTTTTCCTTTCACCAGGAGCAGGACACAGCAAGGAAAGTAAAGCAGTCTGTGGGCAAGAGAGGAGTGCTCGCAAAGGCATTTGGAGAGATGTTTTATTTTGTAATTTGCTTAGTGAGGTGGGGGCATCTGCTGCTATTCTAAGCTCCACCCATGTCCTCTCCCCTTTTGGAAGAGCTGGTCAATTACACAGCAAAAGCCACAGCTTCCAGGGCTTGGAGGGGTGGCCATTCTGGGAAGATTCTAGTGCTCACTGTGTAAGACTGGGACCAAGCTCATTTTCACTGTAAGTCAAGGCTCAAAAAACCCCAAAACAAACCCTCTTCTAAATATAAACTCAATTAATATGAGATAAATCTGAGAAATCACACAATTTGGCATTAAATCCAGTCTCTTTCCCTTAGTAGACCAAATTAGATAATTTCTTTTTTAATTTGTAAGTAAACACAATAATAATACTTAGAGCTTGACTTTTCATAGACTCATAGAATGGTTTGGGGTAGAAGGGATCTTAAAGATTAAGTAGTTCCAAACCTCCTACCACCAGACCAGGTCATTCAAAACCCCATTGAACCTGGCCTTGAACATTTCCACAGATGGGGCAGCCACAGCTTGTGTGGGCCACTTGTGCCAGGGCCTCACCACCCTCACAGTAAAGAATTTCTTCCTCATATCTAATCTAAACCTAATCTCTTGCAGCCTGAAGCCACTATCCCTTGTCCTGTCACTACAGGCCCTTGTAAACAGTCTCTCTCCATCTTTCTTGAAAAGCACATCTGAACAAAGCTGTGAACTACTGGAAAATTTGGAAACTTTTCATCGTATTTTTCAATGATACAATACGCTACGGAACAAAATACCCGATGATGCAGCTTAGTATTCACAGCGACACTTCACAGAAGCAAGACAAATCACACTGAAGTGCTGAAAACATTATTCACAATGTATACTTGGGTTTGTGTTTTAACCCTGTGGGACTATGAAAAGAAAAACTATCCAATAAGCCAGTGGGTGTCACTATTGTGTTAAACAAACTCAACAAATCATAATTTAGCATTGAAATTCTTAACTGCTAATGGCTGAAAGCAGAGCTACAAATAGAGCATTGTAGATCACAAATAATTAACATCAGATTACCTAATAAAATAAAATTGAGTTTTGCTCTGAACCATTTTATTAAAACAAGTCACTGATTGACAATTTTTGGTTGATTCAAATCTGTAAAAAAGAATGGTTTTGTAGAGTTTTATCTTGCTTGATGTGGAGAAGCTTGGCAATCTGCAGCAACTGAGAAAAAACACCATTTTCAGTATGGTAGGACAGAGGAACCAAAAGTATTAAGAAAAGAAAGATATTCAAGAAGAAAAGGAGGGATAATTTAACGAGATCAAAACTTTTGAAAAATTTGAAAAATGTCTAATATGAAAAATGCTAATTTACAGATCCTGTAGCTGGGCATCATATATGAAGAACAACTTCAAGGAGACCTTACAGTGATTGGTGTCATTCTTCTTACAGACTGGAGTGGTTCTGTTCCTATTCCACATTCTGGTAAGCAGGATCCATTCCCTACCAGTTCAAATCCTAACTTCTGGAGTCAGAGAACTGCCCATTCCTCTGGCCAGTTACAAAAAAAAAAAAAAAAAAAAAAGCGTGGTCTGCTTCAGATATAGATTTCGGGGTTCCATTTCTCTGGGTCTGTTTTACAGAAAAACATATTATGGTTCTCAGTGAATGTAAGTGAAATGCAAAAGAAATGTTACAGGAACTTATAACTGGTCTTAGGAATCCTCTGCTTTAAAACTTACAGCTAATGTACTGGGAAAAAATTATCAACAGGTAGGAGGCAAACAATGGGAAAAATCTGGATTTCCTCAGATGCTAGTGTACATACATCTTTGATAGTGGATTTGAGACCAAGTAGAAGGATTTTACATATTTATTTCCTGAGTGTGCAGCTTGAAAATTCAAATACAAGTACTGGATATTCCATGTGAATCATAGACTGCCACAGCATACTGACATGCAAAAAAAGTGTGGTTTAACAAATGCCTCTTACTCCCTAAAACAGGCAGAATTTGCACAACCCTCACAGTTAGAGCATTTAAAATATGTTTACTCTGTGCTGTAAATTGAACTCAGATAACCCATGGAACCCACTAAATAAATGTGGCAACTCACAAGATCTACTGAGGTGATGTTACAAGAGAAGCAGTGCCAGGGGACTGACTGACTCACAGGTAACTTCCCTCATTCTTACCCCAGGGCAGTGCATTCTTGCCCTGCAGTGACTGGCTGATAATCAGCTGACTTCCTAACTTACCTGTGACACCCAAGTGACTCAGCATCTCTTGTGAATGCTTACTCCTTACATCTGAAATGTCAGAAAGTGTAAAACCCTCCTCTTGGATGCTGCGTTCTCCCCTACACTAGGATAAAAATAAGCCTCTTGCTTCATCTGCAAAAGAACGAACATTGGTCCTGCTGAGTTATATTTATTGTTCACTTTGATCCAGGCATTTCACATGATCCCATAGAAGCCAGATCAGGTTGGGTCATGAATAGATGCTTGCTTCCCAAATCTACTTAACTAAAAACAAAGCCAACGGAATTGAATAGGATCAAACTCTGGGGTCAGCACAGGACAGGTTTACAATCGGTCAGTGCTAACTGCAAACATTTCTTCTAACTATCTAAATTCTATTAGAGCAGCCAGCATTTTTGGAAGCCTGTGATACAACACTGCAGGAGTTTTCTAGGAAACAACTTTCCAATGTAGAAAAAGAGGATGAAATGGTGGAAAGGTTTTACTATGTCTTTAAGAAAAATTGAAATCACAGACTTTATGGCCTACCAAAAGGAAGAGGGCAAAAAAGAATCTAAAAAGTCATGTAGAACACTCACTGGCATATATACTTTCATTAATGATGTTTTGCCTCATTTATCTGTTGTACAGTTCTGAAATGTCTAGGTATGGTACCACACCGTATTGACAAAGAGATTTAGCAGCACATTTTAATAGTGTCCTATGAAAAAAAGAGTCGAGTTGTGACATATGATCAAAAGATAAACAGTATAATGTAAGACTAACTCCAACAAGACTGCAATCCCAAGTGAACAGAAGTCAAAATTTCATTGTGATGTGGACAATTGTAATGATATACTACTAGCAGTAGTGACTAAATGTTTTTCAGCCAGTGATTTCTTGCTAATGAAGAGGAGTACAAATTTATTGCACAGAGTTATAAATGGTTGAGAGAATTAAAAAGGACAGGTACACAAGCTCTTCTAAAACCCAACAGAGCAACTGATGCATAGCTATAATGGTTTTATTTAAATATTAAATGAAACTTCAGCTATTTGCTTCTACTTTTCTTTCAGGTTGCCCAGTATCAATACATTCAAGTATGGCCATAGCAGTTTAATTTTCTTATTCCCATGGTCAGCTTTTCCCTAGCTAAAACCTCAATTATCATTATCTTGTCCACTTATAATGAATAAGGCTTTTGACATTGAAATTTAAAATATTTTCAAATGGGCAAATAGAAGGCAAAGTCTTAATATCAGAAGTTCTGAATGTTTAGGCTTGTGTATTGTACAATGCCAGAGGCTTTTAATGATCATTTATTTCTTACACTTTCAAGGCAGGATGGAGGAAGATGCAAAACTGTGAGGAACCAGCCTCACAGCAGGATTCAGACAGAAAAAGAGATAAAGCAGATGTTTTGCATTCTAGGAAGCTAACAATAAGATAAACAAATCTTTTATTTTGTAATGGGAAGTCTCCACAAAAGCTCGGAGAGCAAAGTTAGTGTGCCAGAGTGTAAAAGCAGAACACAGCAAAGTTTAAAAGCCAAAAGAATTGTAGGATGAAAGAAAATATTAAATAAACCTATAGAAAATTATTCCTCACCATACATTAATATAGAAAATATGTGCAGTAATCTATGTGAAGCAGTGTTTAGTTAAGCCATGTTTCATGAACGGTCTGAAAAGTGCTTCTGTTTCCAGCATATTGATTAATATAAATGATGGCATGAAATATAAATCCATATTACACTGGAGATACTTTATCCATTACCCATCAGGGTACACATCCTTATTTCAGAGCTTTTTCAGAAAATTGTACAATTCTCAGACTTACAGTTGCATAACAACATTCAATTCATTTTGAAATATTTATTACACTTCTATCTTGCACTTAGGTCCAGCTCCTTGGAATTATTTAGAAACTAACTGCAAATGCATGAATCACAGCACAGTTTACCTGTGATGAGGACAGCCTAGGAAAGAGCCAGAACAACTGCAGGAGATTTATTACTGACTGATTATGGGCATGTAATTCAGAACTTCCAGGCTACTGAGTGAGATCCCAAATCAGGGGAATTCCCCCTAGTTTGAAAGTCAGTTGTTTTTAAACGGCACTTCAGATCAGGTTTTTGGTATCCAAAACAGTCTATTCAGTAGCACTGAGAGACACTGCAGTGGTAACAGTCAAAATACTTTTCCTGGGATGCCCTTTTGTCAGCACAGTGTTACAGAGATATACGCATCCTAGGCCTCTATTATGAAAATCCCACAGCATGGGGGACTTTCACATAGACATAATCCTGGAGGATTAGGATAGGATCCAAGGACACCAGGGCAGTGATCATGACACAGCAAAGCGTGCAGCTAACTGCAGAAGCACAGGAAGAAAAAGGTGTGTCTTGCTTTTCTGGCAACTCAGGTTGTACATAAAGAAATGGGGCATGTGGCTCTTCCAAAATTGATCCACCATGTCCAAGCTTTCTAAACCTAAACTTAACCATTAGTACTTTGGTAGAAAACAATTTTCATCGCTGACAATTTTTCAGTTGATCACCAGTCAGGACATACATGTACATATGTATATATATATATAACTTCTATATATATAAAAGGTTTTTCCTCACACATTTAAATTATTTGCTATCTCTATATAGAGATGTATTCTGAGAAAGAACAGCCAAGATAAACTAGTAATCACTAGACTTATTTCAATTAACAATTAGCAACATGACTAATTAGCAATTGGCAGTGACTAATTTTAGCATGTAATGTGAAAACGCCTTACAGTTGTTTTATAATTATTTATAAGACAATTCGGATTTTTTTTAGAGTAAGTATCTGAACTGAGTAAAATAAAAAGTCTGCAAGCTTTTTCAGAGTCACCTAACGCAAATAAGAAATAACTAAGTTCTCATAAAACTAGAGAGTGACATGGACATTCTCTTTCAACCGGCCTCTTAGAAAACAAGCATAGATTTCTATACTTTACACAGATTTCTATACTTTACATTAATTACATCTAACTCCTCAAAGAATCCTTAATACAAGAAAGGTACCATGATTAGTACAAACCCAATTAGAAACAAACTTCTTTACAAACAATCTTAACTTTCTTCAGTGACAGCTGTATTTGACGCCAGTGACAGAATTATGATAGTTTGTCAGACGCGTTTGTGTCTGAATATTGATTGATTGATTGATTTATGTCAACCATGTTGATTTTCAGGAACAGCAATGTGCACAAAATGAACAGCATTTACAACAACAATTGTCATTCATTCTAATCATCACTTACCCTTGATCCTTTTTCTGGAAAGCACCGGCAAACTGAACAATCCTGTCCCCCACATTGATCAATATATGCATATCCTCCCTAAAAATTAAAAGCTTATGGATTTATCAATTCACAACAGACAACAATTACTTCATCAAATACTATCAAGTGGACATATTAGCTAATTAGATGATTTTCAAGGCAAAAGATGTCTCATCAACATAAACATGCTGCCAAGGTAGAAGCACTAAGTAAAAGCTTATTACTGTTGCTGTAGAAGGTGGAAGACCTTAACTACAAGTTATGTTACATAACACTAAATATTACAGCCAATATAACTCAGGAAACCAGCTGCACCCAGAAATAAATTTTAACAGAATCAGAATTTTTTTTGCAATAATGTGAAATTTGTAACCCATCACATTATTTTAGGAGATTGTTTAACTACAATGAAATGATAAAACACAGAACAAGGTGAAGGAGCAAGAAGTTCACTCAGAGATAAAATCTTGAATTTAATTCTTGTCTATTAAATGAAACAAAGTATACGCATGGTGTAATTATGCATTGCCTACTATTAGTTTACTTATTTCTTGTATTAAAAATTTCTGTTATTGTCCTCCTAATAGCAAAGAAGTGTCTGCTTCATTTCATCAAATTGCAATGAGACAAAGAAAATCATATTCAAGGGGAAATGAAAACACAACCAAATGTAAATTCAGTAGATTTTCTGTGTGGTGAGTGAACATGATTTCATTATTCTTTTCTATTTCCCCAAATGTAGTAATAAACACACATCACATGCACTTATAAACTTAGTTGGAATGTCCACTAAATAACATTATTTTTTCAGTAAAACCGTAAATTATAAAGGATATTTAAAAAAAAAATTTAACAAGGAGGTAAAAGATTTAAGAATAATGTAGGTAAACGAGTAAATGGTGATAAAAAAAGTATTTCCTCAGTGTCAGTTTTCATTATTATCAAGGTCAAGATTGCTTTGTTACTGGTTTTAATACCCAACAGAACACTATAGGCTCATACTTCAATGTTTCAAGGAGAAAACACTGACAAATATTAGATAAGGAGGAAAAATTCTGTTCTATCTATAACATTTTTAGAATATCTGGAATTCCCAAACCTCAGAACAAGAGGGTATGATGGTCTCTCTCACACACTACTTGTCTTTCACACACTGCATTTCCCATGAAATTACTATCAACTCCACACTTGTCTCTCACCCAGTTGTTAGAACCTTGCCTCTCCTGGAATGTCAATAGAATACAAGTTTCCAATAACAGAACTGTTACTCTTTCTTCTGATTGAACACGTTTATTTTTTAAAAATACGTCAATTTTCAACCAAAAATAAAAAGGCATGAGTTTGGGGATTAAAAAAAACACCTCTACAAAAAAAGAGCTTCTAAATATTTGAAAGAATACAAAGAGGATGGACTTGAAAGAAGTTTCAGTGAGGGCATTGCAAACATGAGGGTAATATGAAGGCCAGTGCAGAGAGGATAATAAAGTAGATATTGAAACTATATGTGAAATTTTGGCTTCAGAGAGATATGAATGTCCATGAACGCCAGTTTAAGATCTAGGCTAACACACAGAGCAGAGCTTGAAAGCTAGAATTGATATGTGCCCTAATGCAGAACCATCGAAGAGACTTTATGAGGAAGGAGACAGACTCAGTGAACAAGGAGGGTTTTCTGCATGCAGCTTTCCAAAAGCACCTAAAGATGCCAGAATTAAAATCTAAGAAAATCCAGAGCATAGAATTGCAAAATAGATAAGCTGAGTAGCAGAAAAGGAAAGTCAGAATTGCAGAAATACAGAAAGGAACACCATGGTTTCCCCACAGAACTAGAGATCATTTTGGTGCGTTTGGTGTTACTTGTTTGAACTGTACCATGCTATCTCACACCCGTCTAAAGTAAATATTAATGTCACTTACCCCATCAGTTTCTTGAGTTGAAAAAACAATCAGCATCCACCTGATTTAAAAGAAAAAATTAAATTAAAACTAAACTTACAACATCAAATCTTCACAAAAATTTAGCCTATAGAAAGTGAGAAGTGATCAAGTGAACACACGATTCAGTCCTGTTTGGGGTGGCTATATAGTATTTTTATAAGGGGTACACACCATCAAGAAATGGCCAGCCTGTGCTGTAAATATTTGTCTTTTTGGATTTGTGAGAGTGAGGACAGACAGGCAGGCATGAACAAGACTATGTAAAAGTCCTTATAACTCCCCCTTGTAGCCGATTTCCAATCCCACAATTACAAAGGGCCAGAGAGGAACCGTTCCAGACAGATTTCTCCATGGACACCATGAGGTGAAGACTGAATAGAGATGGGGATGATCTGCATCTACCCTAAAATGAGTTAGCTGGTGCTGTTTTCTTTTGCTCAGAGAGGGCAAGAGAAAGTAGAGCGCAAAGCCACATTCAGAACAGCCACATGATTCCAGAGCAGCTGCTGGGGAAGCCCAGCTCCATGCCAACCATTGCTAGTGATAGATTGTAAAGTTGAAAAAAAAAAATATATATATATACTAAAATAAAAGGTTAGCCCAAAATCTCTGCAGCAATACAGGAAATAAACTTTCTTTTTCATTCTTATTAATGCTAATATTATTTTTACTGAGAACTAAGGTGCTTACTCATTATATGAAAAGATAAATTAGATACAACCATAGCATACAGACTCCTGTGTAGTATTCTACAGGCTACAGTGAAGCCTATTTCAAAATTGCTCCAACTTTGCAAATATCTAGCATTTACTAAAATTCTCTGTTGAGATCAACTTCTGTTCTGTCTTTGTTAGTCATATGGTCAACTCTTAGAAGCACTGAGAACTGCGCCAGCAAACCCCCAATTACTCTCCCTGATTATTAATTATTCATAGATTCAAATTGGAAATAATATAACCTGGATATGCTCTGATATTTACTGATAAATTCAATACTGAAAGCATTAACATATTTTAGCCATTTATGTACATTTACTCCACACACTTTTTACACCTATGTTGCCTGCTACTCATTTTCAGATACATATTTTACTGAAACAAAATATTTATGAAAATAATTAGTAGCAACTGAAGACAGAAGATGCTGTCCCTTGCTCAATATGAAATGAAGGACTGATTAAACAATGTGAAACTGCCAGATGATCAGCTACAGCAGCAAATGATGGAGAAGTCTTCTGCATACCAGTGGTTCCTCCTTTAATGCATCAAGTAAGTTTGTGCTGGAAGGATTTAACTTCACAGGAACACTTCAACCAGGTAGCAGATGATACCATTGGTTTGTTCTGTGATTGTTAATAATTTAAGACCACCTTTGCTTCAACAGACAGTCCCTGTAAACATTTTTTCCCAAACCAAAGTTGACCGGCTGTGAGTTATTTTTTATTTAGGAAAACACCAAGTTCTTGTGAAGCTTTTGCACAAGTGAAATAGAAATCTGATTATGTTTTTCTTGATACATGGTGCTGCAGTCCCCCCTTTTTCCAGTCATATACAGCAGGCATGTGTTTGCCAGATTCTCTGCCATTTCCAAACCTCTGCCTCCTGAAGCCAGGCTAATGCTTCCTATGTACTTGACTCAGCAAAGACTGTTAGAGGTAAGTCAGTTACAAATAATGCAGAAAAAAGGCAAGAACAGCTGCCTTGGAGAGACTCAGAGTTATAGTTCCTGTTTCCTACTATTTAAAGAGTGTAGAGCCTGAAATTTAAGTGGTATGAACTTATAGACCAGTAATTGAACTCAAATACAAGAAATTATCACACAGGCTTATCAAATTTATGACAGGCTATAAAGTATTTACATGCTGTTATTATCTTATTACTGTTAAATTGATAGCTAAGAATATATCTCAGTGAATCTGGTTAAAAAATGTAGTGATCTGTAAAACTCACCAGGCAGCTGTGATAAGCCACTTAATCCGTTCAAATGAATCCTTTGTTAATGCCATTCCTGCTGATTGAGGATTTGTATATGCAGCACTTTTTTTTTCTTTAAATGGCAGGTCTTCTCTTTCCTTCTGTTTGTGGATGGTCTATAAACACTGTTCCATACTGGTGTTGTTTTCCCCTCTGAACCTGTTTATATTAAAATATACATCCAAGGTACACACATGAATAATTGCTGGATAACCAAAAATAAGCCTTAACCATTTATATGTGTTACACTGCACAGCTTTGTGTAGTGCTGTGTAGAACATTATGTTCTTCCTATTCAGGCCACATTTTATTTTATCAGCAATCCAATTATTTCAAGGGGACTATAATGAAACTGCAGATCAACATAAAAAGGGGTACAAGATTTCTGCCTAGAAAAGATAGTCTTCATTCTGTGTTTAAAATAATGAACAAAGAGCATCTTGCATCATTATTTCTTAAAAAGCTTTCATAGCCACCATTTTAGTTAAAGGCTTTAAGACAAAAGATGCAACACCCACCTATAGTAAAATACTTAATGACCTTTAAAGAAAAAAATCCTCAAGAAAGTATTTGCTATAGTTTCAAGACCAGATTTAACAGCAGCAGCTTTTGCAAACGGGGCTGGACCAGTCTATGCCAGCATCTGAGCAAAGGAGGACCACTCTGAATGCAGAATAAGCCATATGCATTTTCAGCTAAGAGTTCTACCCATAAGCATGGACAGATGACAATCACTGGACGCACTACCTAGAGTTTTTTAGCTTTATTTTTAGAACATTTTTTCTACAGATTTTGCAAGGATTTTGGAAGCTCTGTGTGCAGGACTGACCAGTGGCCTCCACAGTCCTACACGGTCAAATTTTGCATACATAATACATCATTTGCACACATAGTGCATCCCTGGCCTGTGACTTAGGTCCAACAGCAGTTTCATGTGCTGCTCCAACCTTTTTGCAAATCCAGGCTTCACAAATCCAGAGATATGGCCAGGTCACGTACAAATCTTTATATCCCCCAAATGAAAAAAAGGCTGCAATCCTTTGTAATAAAGGCATGTCTGGCAAACGAGTCACACTGGTTATTTCAAACTGAGGGTTTAAGAGGCTGGGCTTCTCCTAGATTAGCACAGATTATCACAGGCTTCTGCTTTTTAGTGCTCCAGTATCCAAACGTGGGGAAATAATTTTGAGGAGACTGAACACTGACTAGAGCGACTGGACAGGGGTTTGCGTCCTTGGGAGATGTCTCCTGAGTAGGCAAAGACACTCAGTTCCTGAGCAGGGAGTAAGGATGTGAAGTGCAGCAAACTGGCTGCTCTCTGATAGCTGTTCAGGCAGCAGCCATGTGTTTGTTAAACATGTGAGGGTACAGATCTGAAACATTACTGTTTTGCTTTCTATTATTTAGATAGTGTGGCATCTTTCTAACCAGAACTAATCTATAAATAATATTGACTCCTGTGTGTATGCACAGTACATTCAAATCCCACAGTACGAAGAAGAGACTTTGTAAGCTGCTGTGCACTGACTGATGAATATATAGCCTAAAGGCAGCCAATCCATGCTGCAAGATCATTCTATGTGTATTGTACAGTACTCCATTCATCTGTCAAATTCTTACACTCTTGCTGTGTCCCAGTTCCCCATCTGCAAGAAAAGAAAAAAATAACAACATCCCTAATAAAAAAATTATATTCCAACAGCATTCCTACCTCACTGATATTTTACATTAGTAATATAAACAATATAAGCAAAATTGTGAGGCAATACAATACTGCAGGGATTGATTGCCTCAAATGGAAAATCCAAGCCAGTCATAAAGTGTTAGACTTTGCAGAAATGTGTTCCTGTTGCCCACTAGCCATCTCATTATTTAATTATCCAAACAGCTTCTGAAAATTAAGAACAAAATAAAAAAGAATTATACTTGGTACATTTGCTTTGTATTAGCAGTAAAAGTTTTATTTTCAAATTAAAATCCATTTGATCCAACCCATAGACACAGTTTGAAATAATACTTAGTGTATGAGTAGAAGACTTGCAACCCCCTGCTTGTTATTTTGTCATGGCTATCTAAACCCCAACATTTTCCAAACAAGTTGAAGTGTTCAGTAGCTAATACAATAACAGAAAGAATACAAGGTGTTGTTTAGATTGATGTGTCAAATTGTCATGTTTTATGTTTTTGAAGCAATCACAACAGTTACCTCAATAAAATATCCCCAGGACAGCACGCTCACCGCCACCAAAAGAATAGGTTTCCTATGTGATCACCAAACCTCACCTCAGCCTCAGAAAAAAGAAAGGGAAAAGCTGGCACTATAACATAATCTAGATGTTTACTTTCTAGAAAAGAATCAAGAAGCAAGACAATTTCATTCTCAGTAACTCTGCTAAAGACCATGGGACCTGAGCCACAGTTTTAGGCAGACACACAGCTACAGTTATTGAGATATAGGAACCACCATCATGTGCTGGGGCACTCTGCATCGAAATTGCAATCATTTCAGAGGACTGATCACTCCCTTCCACTGTAGTTTCTATTGCTCTGACCTCATTGTCTCGTAGACAGGTTATGCACCTTTTGTTTTCACTTTTGTATAAATGAGTGTCTACTACCTTCTTTCCAACGCCAGTACTTCTCGTGTTAAATTCCAGTAGTGGATACTATTTCTTCTACATGGTCACCATCAATCTTGCCAGAAAACAAGGGAATTATTTTCCTTTCTCTCCATACCTTGCTGTCTATACCAGCTTGCTCTCACAGATGTTGGATACTTTAGAGTCAAGTTGTTTTAACATGATTCTATGTACAAGATCTTTGGTACTGAAGATAATGCTCACCTCTTCCCGAGGTATGTTCTTACTAGTAGTACCAAACTTTTCCAAAAAGTACCTTCTACTAACTAGCTTTCACAGCAGATTTCATAGATTGACAATATAGTCTACTAAATGGAGATCCAGCTCCGCTCTTGTGCCTGTCAGAGAAGCTTACAAAGCTCTGTGGCTAGTTTTCTGCTCATGAAAGCCTTTAGATTTGTATTTCATGAGTACTCCTAGATTTATATGCATATATTATATACTTGCTTTTGCTGTATCACTGCTAGTGCTAATAAAACCTCTAACGTGAGATTTCCTGTACAGTATCCATGAAGGCTACAGACAAGGTAAGTGTGCTGTGGCTAGCACTGCCAACATGCCTTCTAAGTTCGCACCTTCTCAAAACAGCACTGTATTTGGTGAAAGGTTACCTTGAGCAGCACTTCTGTCAATAACATAAATGTGACAAACTTTACACATTGCCAACACTTCACAAATCACAATTCCATTCGCAAAAGCTTTATATCATATTACGTGGAAACCGTGGGGAGAAACATTTCTCGTTGCTTTCTATTGATGCGGTGGGGCATAAATCCCTATGGGAGTCTCCTCTGTCTTATTAAGAAAACACTCCAGGGAGCGGAAAGCGTTGCTGAAGGAACTCCCGTCCGTGCCCTGGAGCGCCCCGGCAGCGGCGGGATGGCCCTGGGGGCCTCGGCTGCTGCCGCCGCCCTTCCCGGTACTGCCTCGCTCCCGCCCGGTTTCACCGTGCCCTTCTCCCCGCCAGGACCCAGGGCCCCCCCCGTGCCTTGTTCGGGCGGTGCCCGGGGCCGGCCCCGGCCCCGCTCCCGCCGCGCAGCCCCGCGGCCCTTCGGGCAGCGCCCGCCACCTGCGCCCTCACGGCGGCGCGGG